>VXBS01008478.1:310780-322223 GCA_013400255.1 Sitta europaea | reverse complement strand
CCACAGGGACCACTCTGCTGCCACCACCTACTTCTGCTCGGCCGGGGCTGGCACGGAGCAGTGGATCCCCTTCCAGCGGGTGCCCCCAGGGCAGAAGGAGTTTTATTTCCGAAACAAGCAGGTACCAGGGCGAGGGGTTCAGGGTGGGCAGAGGGGAGGTCTGAAATCCCTCCTGCAAGCCAGGCTGGCCCTGAACCCCTGGGGATGCTCTTCCCAGTCCTCTATTGCTGGGGCTGAGCTTTCTCCTTGAACAGAAAAATCTGTTCAGCCTGTTCCTCTCTGTTTCCTGGGGTCCGTCTGTCCTGCTCCAGCTGACCCTGGCAGGAGCCGGGCTGGTTTTTGCCGTGGCCCTGGATAATGTCCCCCACGCCCTGGGGAGAGCAGAACTCTGTGCCCAGCCCAGCTCTGCAGAGTCTGCTGGGTTTGTTCCCACTCGGATTTTTGTCTCCCTGGGATTATCCCGGACAGCTGCTTGCTGGGGAGCAGGAAGGTTTCCTGCTGAGCCAAGTTCCCCCGCTCTGTTTGTTTCTGCCTCATTTAAAAGGACAACAGCAAGTGAAGATTAGTCGTGGAAAAGCTCTCTAGGAACGGAGGTGATTTTGGCAGCCTTAAATCACCTCCCAGCCTGTTATTTTTGTGTGTGCTCTGCCTCATGGCACATTGCACAGAAAAGGGAAACAGTTCTCCTGAACCCACGAGCAGAAATGGTCAGGGAGAAAGAAATGATAAATAGAAGGAAACAGCTGCCAGGTCAATCTCCATGGTGGCATTTTCTGTGTTGCAGGGAGCAGGAGAGAGGTTTTCATTGGAGTTTTTGTCACTTGTCACCTTAGATGTGCACAGACACCATCACTGGTGTCCTTAAGGCAGCCGAGGACGTGGCCTCAAAGTGACTCTAAGTCAGGGCATCCTCTCCCTGAATCATTTGGGATTTCAGGATGCTCCTGAGCTGGGTTTTAGGGGGACACCCAGCTTTGCTCCTGGGTTAGGGGTTCTGGGGGTTTGGAGCAGGGGGTGGCTCGGCTGGGGGGCAGCTGCTGAGGAGGATCCCAGGCTCTCCCTCCTCTGCTTCCCCACCAGAGCAGAGGTTTTGCTCATCTCCAGCCGTCTGCTGCCAGATTAACTGAATTAAAAACAAACACCAAAAAGGAAGCATTCCAATAAAGGTGCTGTGTCCCTGCTGCCTGCCTTGTTGCAGTCCAGGGAGAGCCCTGGAGAGCAGCACTGCAGGGACGAGCCTGGATGGGCACTGGGGGGAAGATGCGACCCCAGATGTGCGGGTTGGAGGAGCTGGGTTTCCCAGGGAAGGGCTCCTGTTCCAGGTGCACCAGCGAGCGCAGGAATGCGTGCGGGCGCTGCGGCTCTTCCAGGGCATCGCCGGCGGGGGAACCGTGCCCGACATCCTCCACCAGGGCTGGGATCTCTGCCTGCTGAAGGTATCTGCCTCTGGATGGGGGGCTCTGGGTGCCCCCCGGCTGCCTGAGGCTTTTCCTGCTGGGATGAGAAGGGTCCCTGCAGAGCCCCAGCCTTCCCCAGCTCTGCCTTCCTGGGCAGCCAGAGCCCACGGCACCAGCAGTGGGACACGGCATTTCCCCCTTCCAGGGAGACTCTGCTGATCTTCCCCCGGCTTTTTCATCCCTGATTAGAGACCTCAGACTCCTCAGCCCTCTCCCTTTGGCAGGACAACCTGGATCTGACCAAAGTGGCCGTCATGGGCCATTCCTTCGGGGGGGTGACTGCGGTGCTAGCCTTGGTGAAGGAGCCCAGCTTCAGGTGAGGCGTGGCAGGAACGAGGAGCTGCGGTGGCTCTGGGGACACAGGGCTCCCCCTGGGGCAAGGGGAGCCCTGGTGGGTGCCTGTGCTGCTCCAGGTGTGCCGTGGCTCTGGATGCCTGGATGTTCCCTCTGGAAAACCTGCTGTACCCGGAGGTGCCCAAGCCTGTGCTCTTCATCAACACTGAGAAGTTCCAGACTCCAGAGAGCCTTGCCAAGATGAAGAGGCTGAGCTCCAGAAACGGCCAGACGAGGATTGTGACCGTGCTGTGAGCCGGGGGCTGGCACCCACCCACTGCAGGGAGCCCCTGGGGGTGTCCCAGCAGCAAAACCTCTGGGTTCTGCTGCACATCCCACTGAGGCACATCCCTCCCCTGTGCAGGGGAACCGTGCACGAGGACCAGACCGACTTTGCCTTCTTCCCTGGGAAGCTCTTCAGCCGCATCTTCGGCAGGAGGGGCACCCTGGACCCCCACAAGGCTCTGGCCATCACCAGCAGGGCGGCTCTGGCCTTCCTGCAGAGGCACCTCGGTACGGCCCAGGGTGGGGGAACAGGCTGGGGGCTTGGGGGGCACGAGAGCTCCCTGGTTTGGGGGGTCTTGGGGCTGGTGCTTCCCAAAGCCCAGGGGTGCGGTGGCTGCCCCTCTCTGGCTCCTGGCGAGGCTGTGGCAGCCCTGGCACACAGAGGGGAGGCTGTGGCAGCCCTGGCACCGTCTCTGTGCCCCGTGCAGAGCTGCAGGAGCAGTTCGGGCAGTGGGACGAGCTCCTGGAAGGTGTCGGGGACTCGGTGGTTCCGGAGGCGCCGCTCCGCCGCTCGCACCTGTAGCTGCTGCGAGGGCTCTGCTGGGAGCTGGGGACTGGCACAGTGACTCCTTCTTGCCCGGAACGGAGGAGCCAGGAAGGGCAGGAGGACCCCTGAGGAGAGCAGGACCTGGGGACAGTGCTCGTGGTGACCGCGCCCTGCTCGTGTGCCTGCACCGAGGGAATAAAATCTCCAGGGATAAAGCCGGAGTTGGCTGTCGCAGAGTAATAAAGCCACGGGGGGGTGTTGGGTTGGAAGGGCCTTTAAAGACCCTTGGCTGTGGGGTGGGGGTGGTTCATCCACGGCTAAAAGAGGTGCAGCACCAGGGCTCCAAGCACAAGGGTAAGGAAAATCCCGTAATTGTCCTGGAAAGCCGTGCAGATGGCTGACTGGACGCCTGAACTCTGCCGGGGGGAGAGAAGGAGGATGGTTTTCAGCAGGCTGACTGCAAGGAGGAGACTCCGAGCACCCCGGGGGCGCAGGGGGGTGGGATGGGGATGCCGGGGGTGGAAGGGAAGCAGCCCAGCCTGGGGCGATGCTGCTGTGGACAGGGGCGTGCTGGCTCTAAGGCTCGGGCAGCGCCGGCGGCACAGCCCGGCTCGCACCAGGGATGCCAGGGATGCTTTCTGAGCGGGGTCCGACCCTCGGCCGTGCCGGGGAAGGGCTGGAGCCAGGGGAGGCTGCTGTGTGCTCGCAGATCCCCTCGGAGCTCACCAGGAAGGTTTTTTT
Organism: Sitta europaea; assembly: GCA_013400255.1. Classification (NCBI taxonomy): domain Eukaryota; kingdom Metazoa; phylum Chordata; class Aves; order Passeriformes; family Sittidae; genus Sitta; species Sitta europaea. The sequence goes on along the minus strand of VXBS01008478.1, from coordinate 318,920 downwards.
TTCCCCTGGTGTGCTCACAGATCCCCTCGGAGCTCACCGGGAAGGTTTTTTTTTTTCCCTTGCTGCTCCAATCCCAGCCCCACGCAGCCGCTGGGATGGGGGAGAAAATCATCAAGAAAACCTGTGGGCTGAGATGAAGGCAGTTTAACAGGGAAAGCAAAAGCTGTGTGTGCAAGCAGGGGGAAGCCAGGAACTGATTCCCGTGGGCAGGCAGGGGCTCAGCCGCTTCCCAAGGTGAGCTGGGATGACAAACCCAGCACTCCCAGTGCTCCCCCCTCCATCCTGCTTCCTCCTGGTGCTGTCCTGAGCACGGTCCGGGCTGTCCCTGGGGGCAGTGGGCTCAGCTGTCCCGGCTCTGTCCCCCCCAAACTCCCCGTGCACCCCCAGCCTGGTCCCTGGGGGTGACAGGAGGAGCAGCAGAGACCTTGGCGCTGCTCAAAGGCTGCTCAGACACAACAAAACATCTTTGTGCTACCAACCCTGCCTCAGCACAAACCCAAACACGGCCCCAGCCCAGGCACTGCACGGGAATTAACCCTGCCCAGCCCAAAGCCTGCACAGCCCACAGCCCAGCTGGGAGGGCTCTGCTGGGCTGGCAGAGGGGCAAGGAAGGGGCTGGGAGGGCTCTGCTGGAGCTGCTGCCCCCCAGGCAGGCTCTGAGGGCACTCCCAGGGGTGTCCTGGGCTGCAGGTGCCACCCTGGCAGCTTCTGTGGCCAAAAGGCTCAAGGTGAGCCCAGGATGTGCTCTGCCTCCTGACGCAGAGGTTGGGGGTTGAATGTGAGCTCTGGGCTTTCCAGCCCTAAATCCAGAGGGGATTTGTTTCTCAGGGGTGGGGGAAGCAAACCCCAGCCCTGTTCCTTTGGGGGCTGGCTCTGGGGGATGTTGGAAGGGTTCCCCTCCAGCCAAGCATTCCAGCGTGGCTGTTCTGCTCTGATATTCAAACCCATGGCTTTAAAAATTTAAAAAAACCCCCCAAAAACCCCCAAAAAACCCACCAACCCCAAACAACCCAAGCCGTGCTGCCCATTGATATTCCCCTCACAGCTGTGCTGGCAGCGGGGCTGGGGATGAATGGACACATTCCTCTTCCCCACGGCCTCTCTGTGCTCTCCCACCAAAGCTTCCCACTCCTGGATCTGAAACCTGAAATCCCACAGCGTCAGCACAGCCCCAGCTCCAGCTCCTCACATCTCAGAGGCTCCTTCTCCTCCTGGGAGCCCCTTCCAGGGCTCATCCCTGCAGCAAACCCCAGTTCCCAGCTCCAGCCTTCGCTGCCATTTACACAAAACCTCATTTGCTCAATTGGAGCTTCCCTGTTGATTTAATTAATGCAAATCCAGACGTGTAAAACCTCCTTGTAATCACCGTAAGGCTCTCGTGGTTTTTGCTGGGTTATTTTTTTCCCCCCTTTTTCTTGTGTTTTTAAGGAAAATAGTGAGGTCTGGGCTCACAGCAGCTTGTGGAGGTGCAGAGCCCTCCTAGCTGAGCCCAGTGGGAGCTCTGGGGGCTCAGTGGCAGCCCCAAAAACCAGCCTGGACAGCTGCACTGCTGCCCCAACCCCAGGCAGCACGTCCTTGAGCAGAATTCCCCAAATCCCTTTGATTGGTGAGGATTCACTCGCTCTCATGCTGGTTTTTTTCCACTGGAAAATCACAACTTTTCTCTGGGTGAGATCCTGAAGGAAAAATCAAGTTTTCTGCTCTCTGAAGTGAATTTTTAGCATCTCATGCTTGAGCTGAGGAGCCTGGATGCTCCCAGTCACGAGGGACTCAGCTCCACATTTGAATCTTCCCAAGTTCCTCCCACGCTGGGCAGGACAGACCCTCAGGATCTGGAGCAGATCCCCGTTCCCTGCCCTCCAAAATGCAGCCCCCCAGCCCAGGAGGGCTCCTGCTGCCCCAGCCACCAGCACCCAAGGAATTTTTGAGGCACAAATGGCTTTTCCAGCAGTTTTCCCTCTGTGGCAGAAGCCCCATTATGAGCTGGAGCCACCTCCTGCTGCCCCAGGGATGATTCCTGAATGAACAGGGGGGAAAAGGGGCTGAGGAGGGGAACTGGGGGAGGCAAGGGGCTGTGTGAGGTCTCTGTGCTCTGGAAAAGCTGCTGAGACAGATTGGCATGATGCATTTTGGGCTGGGTCCAGCTTTCCCCCATGTTGGGAGGGACAGGCTGAGCTCAGCCTGTGCATGCAGCTCCTGGGTGATGGGAAGTGGGAGCTGGGTGAGCAGGGAACCCCAAATCCTCCTTTTTAGCCCTTTAGCTCCTCTTTTCACCCCAGAACGTGGTGCTGAGGCTGTCAGCAGCCCTCCCAGAGCCCCCAAACCCACTCAGGCTCATCCCCTCGTGTCAAACACTCTGACAGCATTCACCAGGCCTTGGCTGGGGGTGGTTTTGGGAGGTTGTTTATTTTTAATTTAATTAAAACAAAGCCCTTGTGTCGCCCATCACACAAGGGTGGCTCTCAGGGCGTTGATTCTGGCGTGGAGCAGCAGATTGCTGGTTTATTCTACAAAAGATGGATGCTTTTTTTTCCCCAGCAGAAAGTCTGGCTTTGTCTGTCCTCCCAGCCACGGAGGATGTGTCAGGTTCTTTTGTCTTTTAATTTATATATTGATCTATCGAGGGCTCAGATTAGTAGGGGAAAAGAGGGATCAAAAAGCACGGGGCAAATGTTAAGTGCAGGTATTGTTTCCGTGCTGGTGCTGCCGAGATTCCAGGGGAAGGGAGCAGGAATTAACCCCTTTGGATGTGGAATTGTCCATGGAGACAGGAGCTCCTTGTGCTTAGAGGCTCTGAAATGTGGGAACACAGACGTGGACTGAAGTCCAAAATTCCATTAAACCCCACCCCAGACTCGTTTCCTTGGCTCACAAATCCTGTGGGAAGAGGCTCCCAGTCTCTGATGGATCCCACCCATAAATACCTACAGATATTCCATGGAAAAATCATCCGGGGCTGCTGCTCTGGGTTGTCCTGCATTCCCTGGGTATGAGGAGGGGGGGAACACTTCAAAATTCAATTTTTGGCCAGAACTTCAGCCTCGTGCTGTGAGTCTGCAGGACCCAGGCACTGAGAACTGCAAATCCACCTGTTCCCCAGGCGGGAGAGCTCCTGAAAAATAAAACACTGCTCCCATTTGGCCGTGCACCGATTTTGCCAGGGAAACTGCTCAGATTTCAGGCGGCCCAAGAGCTCTGCACTGAGAATTATTTTCACATTTGCTCTTCGGGGGGGACTGGCTCAGTGTGGGGGCTGTCACGACCCCCTTCATTTTGTTTATTTGACATTGGGGCAGTCATGCTCCTTTAAGAGGATTTCCATCCCTCAACTCCTCCCCTCGTGACACTTCCAAGCCACATTTTGTCTTGACACGGTGGGAGTATTTTTAACCATATCACGCCAGGGAAGTATTAATAGCACAATGGGCTTGCTGAGCTGCTGCTGGAGCTGAATCCATATTTTAAATTCAAGCAACTAATTAGGAGCTGGGGAGTAATTAGTGCTATACCCAGCTTTCCTTCATCTCCCCCCTCCCTCCCCTCCATTTTCAGAGATCCACGGTGCTGGAATGTTCTGTGGCTGTTGAATATTTTATAGCTGCTCCGTGCATCGCTATTCCGTGCGGCTGCCGGGATCCCGCCGCCCCCTCTGCCGCATCCCAGCCCCGGCGGGTGGCTCTGACACTCCGGGAATGCGATCAGAGCACGGGAATGGGATCAGGGCACGGAAAAACCCCAAACCCCGAGCTCTCCCCCCGCCGCGCCCGCAGCAGCTCGGTTATTTCTGAACCCTCGGCTGCGAGGTGTGCGCGGCCGCCCGGAATAGCGGCAGCTCCAGATGGAAATGCAAATGTGCGCGTTTGGGAGCGAGGAGAGCGCGGAGAAATGGGTGGAGGCTGGGGTGGGAGCGAGGAGATCTCCGGGATGGCTCCCAAAAAAAGGGAGGGGAGGGGAGGGGAGGCAGCGCCCACCCTGTGCTGGATTTGGGCAGGACACACCTGAGGGGNCGGGGGTGGGGATGGGCAGCGGGAGCGGCGCTGCGGGAGCGATCCCTCCGCTCTCTAAGAATAGTCGGGCTGTGCCGGAGCCTCTCCCTCGGCCCTGCCTCTCCCCTGCCATCTGTTCCCGAGAAACTTGTGGAATTCGAGCCGGCGGGCCCGGGGAGGGGCGGCGGGGGAGAGCGCCGGGCAGGGCTGGGGGCTGTAAAATCCCGATTTCCCGGGGGTGAAAGGGTGGAAAACACCCACGGGCGGGCTGGGAGGGGAACTGGGCACGGCAGAATCGCACAAAGGCAGGGTCTGTGCAGGGCAGAGAACAGACCCTGCTGCAGGTGCTCCTGGTGAGCACCCCTGCCTTATCTCTGTCACCCATTTTTTCTGGGTGTTTGGGATTTTTTTAGGAGGGAAACAGATTTCCTGCCGCCTGTGCCTTCGTTTCATTAATATCTTACATTCCCGTGCTCCAGCGCCGTGTCACCCCCATCCCCACAGGACTGGGGTGTCAGGCTGTGCAGTCCCGGGGCTGCACCTGGAGGGGAGAATGTGACATTTCAGGGCTCTGTTTCCCCAATATCAGAGCAATTAATTGATATTTCTGTCCCTTGAGCTGCAGGCACAGTCGCCATCTGTGCTCAGCGCTTTTCCTCGTCTCATTTAAGGGAGGAATTAACAGATTTCGAGTGAATTTCTCAAAAAACCAACCTGTCTGATCCGCAAAAATTCAATTATTTCCAACGGCGCGTTGGGAGGTGCAAATTTATTCTGAAGGGAACATTTTCTTAATGGTGTTTTTCAGCATAAATATAGTACCAGCCTAAACACCTCCAGTAAACAAATATCAATTACCTTAAACGTTTCCTGCCTGTGGAAAAGCTTTCATTGTGAGGGAGACACTCCCTAAAAATCTTGGTTTGTTCTTCAGTTCCGTGGGCTCCTCGGCTGAGTTTAGATTAAAAGGCGTTTTTATCTGACGATCAAGGATTTTTAAGGTCGGAAAAAACCTCTGTGATCACTGGGTGGATTGAAAGAGATCTCGTAGCCCTCCTCTACCTCTGAGCTGCTTTTAAAACACTGCTTCCTCCGGCAGGCTGCTTAATAAACCTCTCAAACTGACCCACTCAGATAATACACTGGAATTCTAGTTTTAAAATAAACTTTGCTAATTCAGGGCTGTGGCCAACCCTTTCAAGTATCCCTCCCCGAGGTGCTCTAAAACATCCTCTGATTAACAAATAAACTGTCACTCCCTCCACCACCACCAGCGCTTAAGGCTGGCAATTTAATACTCAGAACCCACATTTTCTGATTGGAGATTAAATATTTTTGCAAGTTAAAAGAGCTGCCGTGGGCTGAGTTGTCACCTAATTGTGTCAGTCTCTTTGTGGGGTGTTTTGATAAGCACATCAGAGCAGAGGCTTTAATCTTTGGGCTAAACCCGCTCACGTCACGTCCCAAATTCACACCCACCAGGAGCCCTCCTGGAGACCTGGATTTTTGGGTCTCACCCGCAGCAGGCTGGGCTGGAGCTCAGCTTTGGGTTTGGGTGGGGTTGAGCCCCCCTGGAGCACCGAGGGTTTGGAGTGGCTGCTCTTATCTCCACAGCCGCTGGTCTTATTCCTGATTTTCACAGCCTTTGTCCTCCCTGCCCTGGGAATATCTTCTGCAGGTCCTGCTGTGAGCCTTTATTTTCCTCAAAAGGCAGAAATTAATTTTGATTTTTAAATTTGGGCTTGAAATGGTGTTTTTCTTCTCCAACCTGTTTTGGCTGGAGAAGAAAACGTGGCGTGTTGGAGGATGCTTCTCCCACTGCTGCCTGCTCTCTTAGTGGGAAAACTGGAATTAAGGCAAGAAAAAAAAAGCTTTTGTTGGGGATAAGGAATCCAGTAGATAAAAACTACCACAGCCACATGCTGAGGAGGGGAGAGTCTGTTTGGAACCGCAGTAAATGTGTCAATAAACACAAATCAAATGCAAATTAAATAAAAGCTTTTCATACACTCCATTCTCCTCGAGATCAGACAAAAATAAATGCTACATAAACAAATGGGGTTTATGAAACGCTCCAAAAATAAAACCACTCTTGCAACAAGGCCAAAAAATGAGATTGCCTCTGTGTCTTTCCACCTGCTGGGAGCTCTTGTTTCTCTCTGTATCACAGCAGTGCTCAAAGATTTTCGTTCAAATCAAAGCCAGCGGTGGCAGGTGTTGGGAAGGGGTTGGGAAAGAGCCTCATCCTAAAAGACAGGGCATGGAAAATGCCAGAGCTGAGGGCAGACCCCAAACCCTCTTCCCAGCTCATCAGTAAGTTGCCTCTTACATAAGAGAGTTCTTACCTGAAGGAAATATTTCTGGCTCTTAAGCCAATCTGCAAAGAAATGTAAGCTACAGCCAGGTCTTTTTTTTTTTATTATAATTATTTTTTCATTTTTCCTTCCTTTTTCCTCCCCAAGAAAATCAGCTGGGAAGTGCTGGCGTGGCTCGGAGCTTTCTCTCAGCCTGCAGCTCTCCTTCAAAGGCTGTAAAGGAAATTTCCTCCTCCCCTCCCAGGGCTGACTCCAGCCTCTCACACAGGTACCAGACCAAAAGCCCCAAGCCCAGGAAACCTCATTTCCTCTGGGAAATCCAGGGATCATGCCAGGATAAGCTCATTGATTTGACTCAGAAGCATTAATATTAAAGCCTCCAACACACTGTAGGGCTGCACGGGCGATAATTAATAAATGATAAAGTGAAACACAGGCTGGTGGCAGGGGCTCTTGGCTGCTTTGTCTCCTCCAAGATGTTCCCTTGGAAAACTCGTGTGTCGCGTGTGTTTTCCCCGGGATGGAGCTGGGAAGGCCACGGAGCTGCCAGGAATGGCCCCGAAGGGCCAAGCAGGCTTCAGATTTGGAACCTGGGGTCCCATCAATCCCCCAAAAAAGGCTCCACCAGGCAGCTGGAAAATGGCTCTTCCCATGCCCACCCGGCAGAAGCCTCTCCCAATTCCAGCAGCTCGGCGGCTGGATGTGGTTTCCATGGAAATAGACGTCAGATCAGCAAAAAACAGGGCCAGTGTTTAAAATAATCTCTGTTTTGAAAGCTTCCTGCCTTTCTGTCACAATATTAACCTTCTGCAAGGTAGGATTCCTCTCTTTTTGGTGCAAAATCCTTGGGTTGAGGAGGGTGCATGGCAATGGGGGGGTCCCAGAAAAGTCCTTTTTTTTCTTGGGATTGAGGGTGTGGAGGCAGCTGGGCTGGGGCTGTTGTGGAGGGATTTGCTGTGTGTCCATCTGCCTTTTGTGGGGATTGACTCTTGGCGTGGTGGGATTGTGGAAACCACCCGGGAACTGCACGGGACTCGTTCATGTGGACACGGGGTGAATTTTTTTGGGGTTTTTTGGAACGTTCCCAGAGCAGATCCGTACAGATCCCATCCCACAGAACCTGCACAAATGAGGATTTTCTGGGTGTGCTCAGGCTCGCTGGTGTCACCCCAAAGGAGAGGGTCCCCAAAACACCGCGGGGCCACAAACCCACTGTGGGATTGTCCTGTGGTGGCCGCGGCCCTGAGATGGCCAAAGGGACTCGGTGGTCATCCTGGAGATGGCCAAGAGCCCTGAAGTGATCGTGGCTCTGAGGTGGCCATGCCCTTACGTAGGCGACCATGGATCTGAGGTGACCAGGGTCTCAAGGCAAGTGGCCATGGCTCTGAGGTGACCATGGATCCAAGGTGACCATGGATCCGAGGTGACCATGATCTTGTGATGACCATGGCCATGAGGTGACCACGGATCTGAGGTGACCATGGATCCGAGGTGACCATGCTCTTGTGATGACCATGGCCATGAGGTGACCACGGATCTGAGGTGACCATGGCTNACCATGGATCCGAGGTGACCATGATCTTGTGATGACCATGGATCCGAGGTGACCATGATCTTGTGATGACCATGGCCATGAGGTGGCCGCAGCTCTGGTCATCCCAGAGCTCCACTCGCCCCGTTCCCACTGTCGGGCCGGACACCCCAGATGCCCCCGTGCTCCCCACCGCAGGGCTGGGACACAAAGGGAGTCCCGGCCGCTCGGGGGGCGGCAGCGGGACCCCAGGCGGGGCTCTGGGGGTCCCTGGGGCCCGGGGGGGTTCGCGGGTCGTGCCCGCACCC
>VXBS01008478.1:281993-294911 GCA_013400255.1 Sitta europaea | reverse complement strand
GCCGCCCCTGCCGGCCGCCATCGGCCCGGGCCCGCCGCGGGCTTGGGGCCAGAGCGTCACAAGGCCGGGAGGGGCGGCTGGGAGCGGGCACACCGCCAACAACACCGGGCACACCGCGAACCAGGAGCGGGCACACCGCCAACAACACCGGGCACACCGCGAACCAGGAGCGGGCACACAGGAGCAGCACCGGGCACCGTCGCGGGCACAGGGACCCCCGGCAGCCTCCGGGCTCCCTCTGCCGCTGTCCAGACTGACCCCAGGAGCTCCTGGCACAATAACCGGGTGCTGTGCGGGGCCCCAGAGGCGCCCTCCGAGCTGGAGCCCTGCAGGGATCAGTCCCAGGGGTGACAAACTCCCCAGTGCTGCCTGAGGCACGGCCACACCCCAGCCTGGCACTGGGAGAAAGTGCAGCGCTAATGCATAGTTACAGAGCCAAGGCTGAGGAACACCCCCGGGGTCAGGAATTCATCTCACTAGAGTGATTAGGGAAGTGCAGCTAAGCTCGGGTGTGGGCAGGGAGGCTGGGGCAGGCTGGGGACAGGGTAATTGCCACCCTCCTCCCAGGACCTGGAGCCCAGGAATGAAAAAATCCTGGTCAGAAATTTAAGGGAAAAAAAAAAAAAAAGGCTTTCCCCTTAATTTGATTTGGTCCAACAAAATTGTGCTTCAGAGAGGAGAAAAAGCATCATCAGGCAGGGCTGGCTGCAGGCAGCTACTGAAGGTGCTTTGTCTCCTCAAGTGTCTGTAGGAATTTGCCTTAAAACCCGTTTCACTTAACCTGTCCTTCTCCAAATTACAAAACAATGCTCACTCTGTATGCAGGCATTGGAACAGAGTAGGAGCAACTGCTCAGGGTGGCTTTGGATAAGGGGTAATGGCTTCAGGTCTGAACAATCTCTTTGGGAAATATTCCTGAAAATCTCTTTTTTGTACTTCTGGCTTTTAGAACTGCCCAGCTCTCACCCAGGCCAAGCTCTCAGGGCAGTTCCCAGAGGGAACTCCATGGTTCCTCACCTGGGAGCCCAAAGCAAGCAGGGACAGAGCACCAGCTGCAGGGGGACACTGGAGAAGCTGCCAGAGCTGCTGGGGAGGGAGCCCTGGCAGGGATGGACACTGCTCACTGCTCTCCTTTAGCCTGGGGGCTCTCACACTGATCCTCACCTGCCCCAAACTGTAATGCCCCGGTGCCTGCTCCTGGTGTCCCCTGCCACCCCCAGCACCCCGAGGGGCACAGCCCTGCCCAGGCTGCCCAGAGCTCCTCCTCAGCCCTCTCATCCTCCTTGCAGCTGCAGGGTGTCTGCCCAGGCTGCCACAGTCCTGCCACACAGGCTGTCACTGTCACTCAGTGTGCAGAGGTGCCCCAGGGCTGCTGGCTCTGTCCTCACCACGAGTGTTCGGTCGCAATGGCAATGCTGGCATCAGGAATTCTGGGGTCACACCAGGGGCACCAGTCCTAACAGGAGCTGCAGAGAAATGAGGGTGGCTGGCACGCCCAGGCACGTGCACTGGGAATGGATTCAAGTATTGTCACTCCTGTAAAAATGTGCCTGAGCTGAGAAGGGTTTACACAGCCCTGAACTCAGCCTCAAACCAAGATGCAGAGCACAGCCCTGGCCTGGCTGCCTGCAGTTCAACGTCTGCCATGGAGATGAGGAGCATTTGCTGTAATCAAAATAGATCTCTGAAGTCTTTGGCCATCTCAGTGGGGCTTTCAGGTGCCTGTTTTTAGGGCTGCAGGTATGGCTTTGCTCTCTGCAGCCCTTCCTTCAGGAACTGGAGGTAAGTTGCAGTTGAAGGGTCTTCAAAATTGGTTGAGAAACTAAAGATGCTGCTTTCAACATCTTCAGGCTTCATAGAAGTAATGTCCAGGAAATAGTTGGCATTGATATGGTGAACCTGGCAAAGAAAACAGATGAGAGGAGCCTTCTAAGGGTCAGAACAATTCCCCATCCTCTGCCATGGCCTGCAGCCAGCAGAGGTGACAAGGCTGTAACAGCTCCTACAGAATATCTAATTCTTTGCAAATGCTAATTCAGGAAACAGAATTCAGGTCTGAATTTCACAGTCAGAGAAAAATGTGTGATCTTCCCCCAAGGGTGCTGACCCTTTGCTTAGGTTAGGAAGAAGATGAAGGTGATTTTGGAAACATCACAGAGGCTCAGATCATGCCTGTGAGCAAGTGCAGGTGGAGCCTGGGGTGCTGCAAAACCATCCCCTGAGCTTCCAACACTTCCTGCTGCCCCCCAGAGCTGGGAGGGGGGCACACTGCCCCATGGGGCTGCTGACCACAGAGCTGAGGTTTGTCACAGCCCACAGCTCATGGGGACAGCCAGGGGACCCTGCAGGTGTCAGCAGCTGGAGTCTGGGCAGGGTTAGCCCAGCCCAGCAGCTGACACAGCCAGCACCACGTGTCAGGAGCTGCTCCCCAATCCCCAATGCTGGGGAGCAGAGCCAGAGCATGTGGGCTCACTAATGGCTGATCTGCTGTGACCAGCCTGGGGAGAAGGGAGAGCTCAAGGTGCTGGAAGGTGCTGATCAGGAGAGTTTCTTCAAAGGATGAGCACAAAAGGCCATGGCTGCAGGAAACAAAGCTACAGTGGCTTCCCAAAGCTCAGGGACAGTGAGGAATCACACTTGGTTCAAGCCTGTTCTGCCCCTGCCCAGAGCTGCTGCTGTTCTGAATAAAACCACTTTTGTTTCAATCTCTAGGTAGAGGGACAAAGGCTCAAGGGGCAGTCCCAGGTCGGGGGGCCCCTGCAGAGACCACCACCCATGAAGAGCCCAGCCCTACCACCGTGCCGTTGGGCAGGCAGATGATCATCTCCACAGGGAAGTTGTATTTCTCCAGGTGCAGCTTGGCCAGTTTGCTGTAGAACTCATTCTCTCTGTTGCTCTGCAGGGAGATCCCAAAAACACACGTTTGCACAGCCCAGAAGTGGCAGAATGGCACAGGGGGAGCACACAGGAGAGGGAGGGAGGGACCAGAGAGCTGCTCTGCAGTGTAATGGTGACTGGTACCAATCCCACAGGCTGCTTTCCCATTCCCTTTCAGCTGCAGATTTTCTCCCCAGACAATAAAATCACCCCACCCCAGGCACACCAGCAGCCTGATCCCAGCCTTTCCCAGAGTCTCCAGCTCTGTGACTGATCCCAGCTGACAGCACAGGCTCAGTCAGGAGCCTCGGGGTTCAGACAGTTATTTGGTCACTTGGCTGTCCCCTGGGTTGCAGGGGAGTCAGTTGGTTGATGGCACCAGAGGCCTTGGGCAGGGCTGTCTCACAGAGAAGCATCTGGTTTAGCTTTAAAACTGGCACCAGGACAGAGCCAAGGGGGTCACTGTGCCACTTCTCAGCCGGCCTCCATCTGCTGTCTGCCCAGCCCCAGCAGTGGCCAAGGAACAAAAATCCCCCCAGCACAGGAGGGAGCTCCCCCTGCCCCTGGCACCCCAGCAGAGGGTGAGCCTCACCTGCAGCTCCTCCAGCTCCTTCACCAGGGACCAGCTGCTGATGAAGCTCTCGTTGAGCAGGGCGAGGATGGGCGAACTTTCCAGGACGGTCTCCCGGAGAGTTCGCCCCGAACCTGGCACAGGGGGAGGCACAGGAGGCTTGGCTGCTGTCACTGTGCTCCCTGCCACCCCCAGTGCCAGCTGCCTTGGCTCCTCCCAGCCCTCCCCACTGTCTTTTGCTCTGTTCTTGGCAGTTTTCCGTGGCTTTTGTTCCCCACAGGTGCTCCTGGCAGAGGGGACTCAGCAGAGCAGAGCCCAAGCCAGGCACAGAAGGCCCAGGAGAAGTCAGCCATGGAAGCCACCCCGAGTGCCACTTGCTGTTCATGCCCAGCACAGCCCAGTGCTGAGGGCTTGTCAGGGCAGACAGGACTGAAGAGACCCTTCCCCTCCCACCCATCCCTCCTGCCCACCGTGGCACAGAACTCTCAGGCACTGAGGGGCAAAAGCTGCACTTTGGGGCAGCCCCAAAGCCAGGCCTGGCTCTGGCCTCTCCTGTGCAGGTGCCAGGGACAGGGCAGAGAGAGCAGTGTCCCTTTCCCCAGCCAGTGCTGCCTCCCCTCCTGCAGCAAAGAGGAAGGGGAAAGACCAGAGCCATGTCTGCACCTCGGCAAAGGCACCTGACTCACACCAGTAACTCCCCAGTTTGAGCTCACACCAGTAACTCCCCACTCCCAGCCTCTGTCTATTCAGCACCTCCAGAGCCAAAATAAGACACACAAGGTTTGCTGCTGGCTTTGCCAGCTCCCTGAGCCCCAGCTCTCCCCTCACCACCCCTCCAGCCACGCTGGGAATGCCCTCACCTCAGCAGGACTGGTCATCCAGGGCACCCCACAGCAGGATGGAGTGCACCAGCTTCTTCTCTGCTTGTGCTCTCTCAAAGGCTTCTGTGAAGGGCAGGTAGGAGATCTGGGGGCAGAGGGACAGTGTGAGGGACAGGCCCAGAGCAGCCCAGCTCCAAGGGGAGCAGCTCTGAAGGAACCAGCCTAGGGCTGATGTACACAGAGCTCAGCCTGCAGCAGATTTAAACCAGTGACAGCTGTGGTGGTGACCCAGGGACAGCTTCACCTCCTGGGGAGGCTGTGGTCCCTCTGTCCCTGGCACCTGCAGAGCCCTGATCTTCCACACTGCAGAGAACATCTGCACCACGGTGGCCAGGCTGGCTGCAAGCCCACCTCAGCTGCTGGGAAACCTGGCCCTGGGATATTTATTACAAAACCTGCAACAGCCTGAGAAGTGGCTGTGAGGGAGGCTGCACAGAGCCTGTTCCAATCACTCAAATGAAAGGAACTGATATTAACATCTTGGCAGCCTGAAGGGACATTTGTAAGCTCAGGCACAAGGAGGCAGCCACTGAAACGTGTCCCTTCAGCCAAGGAAGCAGTGACAGGCAGTAGCCATCTGCTCCACAGGCTGCTGGCATGTTAAATAGTTTGGGTCACCCAGAGCTGTAAATCTGTGTCTGGCTGCAGGCTGCAGAGGCACAGGCAGCTCCTGTGTTCTCTGCTGATAAGGAAAGCTTGGTCCAGAGACTCCTGGGTGCTGTAGAAGTAATGCCAGAGGAAAATCCATTTGTAAGCAGCACAATTACCTGCCTGCTCCAAAATCACAGCAGCAGCCAGTGATAAGAGGCAGGAAGGATGAGCCTACACCCACAGCACAATCCTGGGGACACCTGAGATGGAGGCTTTGCTCCTGCCTGTGCTGCTGTGTGACCCCAAACGCCCTCCCAGTGCTCAGACCCTCCCAGACAACCTGCCCCAAACCAATGTGCCAAGGAGAGCCCAGCCCCTTGCTCACCTTCTTGAATGGATACATGGCCACTTCCAGCCTGTGGGCTGCCTCCTGCCAGGGGATCTCCTGCTGCCAGGGGATGTCCTCAAACACAAAGTGGATGGGCTCCCCCGAGGGGTCCCTGCTGTCCAGCACCTTCCCGTGCTCGTCGTGGATCACCGTGGGCACCGAGGGCCCTGTGCATTCCAGCTCCATCTGCAGGGGAACAGGCTGCCTTGGGCCCTGCACACAGCCCTCTGCTGGCTCTGCTGGCCTCCAGGACAGATCCAATTTAACAGCTAACCAAGACACAGCTTGGTCTCCCACCCCCTGGACTGACTGGTGAAAGCACAGGAAAGGAGCTCCCTTCCTCAGTGTGGCTGTGCTCTCTGGATTGGACAGGCACACACTCCCACCCTCCCAGGGGAGACTTCTGACTGTGGGACACCAGATCCTTTCAATCATTAGCATCTGCAGGGCTAATTAGAAGCTCTTGCTGCCATCACCAGCTCAGCCCTGGGAAGCCACGAGAGGGAGCAGCAGGAAAAGCTGCCCAGGAGCTTCCCTGGTTCTGGTACAGCTGAAATGATCCTGCTCAATCTGCTTTCCTGACTTTTGCCAATTAAAACTAAACACAACTCTAGTTTAGGAGAAAATGAGCCTGTTGAATTCAGGCATCAGAATTCTGACTTAGGTTTCCTGTCCCAAGAGCCACAAAACAGGGGAATAACCTCGTGCAGTTTCTAAATCCAGACCCACTGCTGTTCATACCCTGCTCTGGGCCCAGGGCCTGGATTCAGCTCCTCATCTTCCCTCCTGCCTGTCAGGAAATGTTTTAGAAAAAGAAAAAGTCTCCAAGAGCTTAGGATTCAACCCACACTGAGGGAAAAGGCACACACTCAGAAGAGCTGCCAACGGGGCTGCAGAGGATGGGCACAGATAAATGGAAATTCTGCTGCTGTACTGAACTGATCAAGAGAAAGCTCTAGGGAATGGGGTCACAGAGGTGCCACAGCTCAGCACAAAGCCCTGAGGAGAAGCTGGACAGGTGTGGGCACTGGGCAGGGCACACACCTGAGGCAGGTATCCAATGTCCACTTCCATGTTGCTGCTCTCGCTCGCCCCGTACAGCCACTCCATGTCCACGTTCAGGGACCTGCAGGGGAAGCCAAGAGTCACCCAGGGCTAAAGCTGGGAATGGGAAACCCCAAAACAAATGGGACCATCCTCCTGCAGGGTCAGCACTGCACCCAGAGCCTCTGGAGGTCTCAGTGTTCCCTGCAGCAGCCCAGGAACAGCAGGGCCTGCTGGACCAGGGCCCAGGCACTCACTCAGCACTCTGGGAAAATGCACTCCACACCTCTGAGCTCTGTCAAGTGACAGGAGAGAGAGATGTCTGTGCTCCCTCTTTCCTTCCCAGCACTTTACTTGCACATTCTGATCCTGCTGAACTTTTAAAAGTGTTTTTTTTTGGAAGCAAAAGGCTGCTGGCAGAGCCCAAAGTGTCTGCTGGCTGTAAGAAATGTGCTGACAGAGCCACCGGGGTTGAGTCGCCAGGGTAACGTTGTAATAGAATTTTCACTCCTGTCATGGGCAGAGATTTGAAGCTTCTTCCCCCTGAAACACCTCCAGCTCCTTGCCAGAGAGCAGGAAAGAGCTGCTGCAAAGCTCTGCACACAAAACCTTAACCTGTGAGACTCCAAGCAAAAAATCTGTTGGAGGAGATCAGGCCTTGCTGAACCTCAGTGCCTGCAGCCAGGCACTGGGACTGCCAGTCCTGCCACAGCCTGCCTGCCCCTGCCCATCCTCCCAGCACCAAGGGACAGTTACTGGGGAGGGAATGAGGCCCCAGATGGGTCAGGCATCCTCAGTGATGGAGAAATGCATTTATAGGCAACTGCAGAGTTCAAATGACTCAGATTTTCCAAGAAATGAGAGAAAGAAAAGTACCTGTTGTTAGGAACAAAGAGCCTGAAGTCCCTGACGTGGGAAGAGTCCTTGGACAGGACAATGTAACCTGTGAACTGCCCCGGGGAGAACCAGAAGGGGAAGTTTGGAGGTTCATTCAGCTGGAACTCAGCATGGATCCTGAAAGGAGAGAGGAGCCATTAGCTGGGATCCTGCACTGCAGCTGACAGAGGCAAAGGCTGTCTCCAGGCACCCGAAATTATGAACCTAAACTGGGCAACAGAGGTGGAGCTTGAAAAGCTTTTCGTGTCACACAATGTAGGGAGTGGAAGACTGGAACAGATGCACTGGGTCAGGAGCATCTCCAGGATCCATGCCTTCTGGAATTGGGCATCCAGGAAGGATGAAATACTTTGTCATTCCTTGAAGCACAGAGACAGAACAAGACCCCTTTAGCCCCCCTCCAGCTTGATCAGACACATCAAAGCTGTGTGTAACACTCCCAGTAAAACAATTCTGTGGACTCTGCCCCTTGGAAAGACACTCCATCCCCTGATTAACCTAAATCTAACAAAATTGTTGCTGGGCAGACTCTCCCCTTTCCAGCAGGGGTAGTCCAAGGGTGATGTCCTGCACGAGGACACAGTGACACTGGAGGCACAGGTGACCTTTGGCTGGAACCACCCTGCCCTCCCTGCCAGCCCCGGTGTCCCCGGGGAACACGCTGCACATGTGTGACCCCTGTGCTGTGCCAGGGGCTCCAGCAGCCCCCTGCCCTGCCCTGGGCCAGGCTGGGGGTGCCCCCAGCCCCTGGAGGGGGGCACACTCACCGGAATGCTATGGTGTAGTAGAAGCTGCTGCTGGCCTGGATGCAGGCCACGGCTCCCTGCGGGGCGAAGCGCGTCTTGACGAAGGGCCGCGGGTGGAACATGCTCAGCAGCTTGTGGATGATCACCTGCAGCAGGATTGGGGGGGCAAGGATGAGAACTGCCCCTCCACACAGCTCCAGAGCAACCCCCACCTGGGCAGGAGGGTGATTTAACAGCCAGCTCAGAGCCCGACCTCATCACACGCCAAGGACGCCCAGCCAGGCACTGCTGTCACAAATAAATCCATCTCCCGGGGCTCCTGTGCCAATCCCAGGGGCTGCAGCTTTCCACCAGCCCAGGCAGCACAGCAAAGGCATGTGCAAGGCTGCCTGCACCAATGCTCCAGCCTTGGAAGGGTGGGAGTGCACTCACAGATCCCACCAGCACCCTCAGGGAGGGCATGCACAGCCAGGCTTTACCTGCTGAGCACACAGAGCCCCCCTGGCCACCTAAAGGCTCACCTGGCCACTGTTCCACCAGGAATGGTCCCCTCTGGGAAAAGCTATCCTCAAATCCCCCACAACTAACAAAACAAGGTGAAGTTACTCAAGTCAGCCTCCCCTGGCTGGGACAGACACCCAGAGGTTTTGCCTGCTCTCAGTTTTACCCCCAGTCTGGGTGCTCCTGGCTACACACCACAGAATTCCTGCTTCCTTAGAAAAGCCAGGGATGCACACATAAAATCTGAGCTTCACATCTCACCTCTTTGCCCTTGGGAGCTGGAGGGTAAAACCTGTTGTTGGAGAGATAGCCAGTGAAGATGTTCAGTTCACTGGGAATTATCCACCACGGATCCCCAAGATCCATGTTATCCTTTGGGGGGAGAAAGGCTTTGAACTGCCTGGCAAGCAGGACACTCAGAGGGGCTGCTGGGGCTGTCCAGTTCCTCAGCCCTGACAGAGCCACGTGAGAAATCTGTGAACAGAAAACGCTGTCAGAGCCCAGAGTGGAGACTCCCAATGTGCAGTGATGTCATGGAAGCAGGGAGGCCTTGGAAAAGGAGGGAAAAATACATATCACATCCCAAATTCTTCTTAGCCCACCAAACAGTTCTGTCAGCCTTCAGGAATGTAAGAGAGGAGGGGGAACATGCCACGTGGCACCACTGCTTCTGCACCCAGCTGAGGCAGAGCCAGCTCCAATCCCTGCTCCCAGCTTCCCAGCAAGGGAAGAGGGGCAGGGCACTGCTGAATCCCTGAAATGCTGAGGGAGGCAGCGAGGCCCCTGCCACACAAATCCCACGGGATCCAGCAGGCCCACGTACTCCTGCTGCTGCTCCCACCCACCAGATGTGTTCATCCCAGAGTTTGTGGCCTGCAGGACACCTACTCCCAAGAAACCATCCTTGCTCTTCGTCATTGTTTCCATGACCAAGGGCTGGAATTTGGCCACGATGGACAAAGTCTCCCCGTCTGGAGCCGGCGCCTCCTCCTCTTCAGACTCTGAGACAGGAGCAACCCCTGCACGAAAGGACAGCAAATCAAGCAGCTGCTTCCCCTCCCTCCCCTGGTAAGCAATTGTGAAGTGATTACACATTTATCCTGGCAAATCCAGGAGCTCTGGGAGCTTCCCAGCTGTCCCCACACAGCAGAACTCAGACCCATCCCCAGGCTTTGGCTGCACGAATTAAAGAGGAAGGGGAACAACTCAGTGGCTTTACAGTGGGAGAGGGTGGGTTTAGGTTGGATCCTGGGGAGGAATTATTTCCTGGGCCCTGGTACAGGTGCCAGAGCAGCTGTGGCTGCCTTGGATCCCTGGCAGTGCCCAGGCCAGGCTGGATGGAGCTTGGAGCAGCCTGGGACAGTGGAAAGTGTCCCTGCCATGGCACTGGAGGGGCTTTAAGACTCCTCCCCACCCAACCCACTCCATGATTCCCTGTTTCCCTCACTGCAAAGCCCAGGCACGTGCTGGAGCCAGTCCAGGAGAGCACAAGCAAACCCTGTCTGTGTGCCCACTGTCCATTGTCACCCCCACACTTCTCCCTGCCTGGCACCAGCAGAGCCACTGGCTCTGTGCTGACACAGCTCAGGATGATCTCCCACAGCTGCCATCCAGGAGGGCTGAATGCAGCTCTGTGACTCCCTGATGCCTTTGGCCTGGCCTGAGCTGCATTTGTGGCATTCACCCATCCCAAATCCCCTTTAAGCTCCACACAAAGTAACTTATGTACTTTGCTAGTCCAGCAATGGGATCCTCCACCTTGTAAAAACTGCACTTTGCCAAAGTGATGTCTGGTGCCTAAGCCTTTCCAACAACATGGGAAGCTCCACAGCCTCTGTTCATGTAAATAAGATCCAAACCAGCACCCAGAAAACAATAAAGTGAATAAAACACTCAGTGAGTCCGAGCTGTGGAGTTCATTACGTGTGGCTCTGTGCAGGGAGGGCTCTGGGAGGCAGACAGGAGCCTACCTGTGAGCTTCTCAGCAATGGGCTTGAACTCCTCTGGGCTCAGGTACAGGTCCTTGTTTGTGTCCAGGGAGGAGAAGAGGAACAGCCCCTCATTCCCCAAGGACTTCAGAGCCAGCTCCTGGTTTGGGAAGAAGAGGCAAGTGAGATTTGGTTGGAAGCTCCTGCAGAAGTGCACTCTGGCCCCTCTGGAGTTAATCCCTGTTCTTCCAGCACATCCAGGGGGAAGATGAACGCCCCTTGGCAGGCTCTGGTGCTGTTTGCAACAGGGATCCGTGTCCAGAAACTGCTGGCACGAGGATACTGAACCTACATCTGCCTGAGTAATTCCAACTGAACCATTTGCTCACGTTCAGTGTCTTTTGCCAGGAAAATTCCCCACTTTTTCCAGCTAGTTAGTCCTAAACCTGCAGATACGGGGAACACCTGGAGGTGCTGGGACAAACTGATGTGCAGGGGAACAAAGGCAGTCAAAAATGTGAGCACCACATTCCATAGGCAAAAGGGAGTGAGCTGAGCCCTTGGAATCAGAGACTTCACTCCAGCATTACTGCCCTGCTCTGTGCCCCCCAAATCTCCAGCCTTGGAACTGCACCGAATATTCTGGCTCCCTGAGCCATCCATCAGAAGCCACAGAACCCAGAGATTTCCACAGGATCCCAGCTCCTCTGTGCCTCAGTTTCTCCCCCTGCAAAGCCTCCACAGGGCTTGCCAAGGTGATGTCTCCCTTGGAGCAGCCCCAGAAGGGCTCTGGATGTTCCCAGACACTTCCACTCCGCAGCCTGAAGCTAAAGGGACAACTTGGAGGCAGAGCAAGAGCTCCAGGTTGGTGTGAGAGGAGGGAGAGCCAGGGAGCAGTGAGACAGAGCCCTCAGTGCCAGCCAGCCCTTGGCACATGCCCCAGGAGCCACCAGCCTGCCCGACCACCCCCGGAAAATCCCGGAGCTGGGAGCACACCCTCTGCATTCAGCTGCTCAGCCCTGCCTGCTCTCCATTGCCTGCAGCACCACCACCATCCCCAGGGCTCCTGAACCAGTTTATTCTCCATCTGTTGCCTGCCAGCCTGAAGCAGCACTAATGCAGCCTGGAAGGCTTTGCTCCCATCAATTGCAGCTACAAAAGCACTTAAGAGCCTTCCAGGGCAGTTCCAGGGCTGAGACAGACTAAAATAAAGACCCTGGAACTCAAAATGAAGACCTGGATGAGGACACGGCCAAGGACATGAGAAAAGGAAGGGAGATGGTTATTTGTGCACAGGGACAATCCACTGTGGACTGTCCACACTTAACCTGCTTTTACTCCCTGAATGAGCAGGGACAAGCATCCTTGGCTCTGCAAACAGCTCACAGCTCTGCTGAGCACCTGGCTGCAGGTGCTGACGCATCTGCCAGGGTCAGACAGCTCCAGGTCTGCCCTGTGCTGGGCACACGGCTCCTGAGCTGTGATCACCGCTGCCCTGGGAGCCAGCTCGGGGCCCTGGATGTGTGCTGAGCCCTGCAGGGATGCTCCACTGCTCTGCTCAGCACAGCACAACCCCTCTGCTGATGGACCTTTTAGAGCCTCTCCTCATTTTGCACTTCATAGGCACGGACCCGAGGGACGGGGTTGGAATTCGCATTATTGGAATGTGGGGAAAAGTCATTTTTCCCCTCACTGAAGGGGACTGGAGGAGAGCCAGCCACAGGGACACCTCTGGGGCAGCAGGACATCAGGTGGGATCACAGGAGCATCCCAGAGCAGCGTCCAGAGCCGCGGGCCCGGCAGCGGCCACCAACCCCAACCCAGCGGCCAGCCCAGGCCTGGGCTCGCTTCAGCCTGGCTACGACCGCCTCAGCCCGGTAGCCACAACGCCTTTACCGCTCTCAGTCCGGCGGTGGACACCCCAAATGCCCCGGCAATGGGTGCGAGGTGGCCACCGCGGCCTGGCTGTGGCTCCCTCAGCCCCGGTGCCCATCGGCTCCCGTTTCCCCTCAGGCCCGGTGCCCACCGGCTCCTGGAGGCTCTCTCAGCCCCGGTGCCCATCGGTTCCCGGTGCCCCTCAGCCCCGGTGCCCATCGGCTCCCGGTGCCCATCGGCTCCCGGTTTCCCCCTCAGGCCCGGTGCCCATCGATACCCGGTGTGTCCCCTCAGGNGGCCCGCGCCGCGGAGCCGCCATGGCCGGGGGAGGCGCCAGGCCCGAGGAGGGGCCGCGCCCGCCGAAATAAAAACGTTTTAGTGCGGAACGAGCCCGCTCCGCCCGGGGAAAGGCTGTGCTCGGGGCTCCGCCACCGCCGCCCGGCAGCGAGAGCGCGCCGGAGCGTTCAGCCTGAGCGCTCTGGGGGTGCAGAACGGGGTTCGCTTTCCTGGTAATATTTAGAAATGTTTGATAAAGGCAATGAGAGAAACAATAAAGTAAAGAAATGCGGTCGCGACCGGGTGTCTTGGACACCCCCCCCCCCCCCCCCCCCCCCCCCCC
>VXBS01008478.1:229701-281958 GCA_013400255.1 Sitta europaea | reverse complement strand
CGGATTTATGCAGATTCATTTTTTTCCAGGAACTGTTTTGCATGGTCACTCCTTGGGTCCGTCAAGCGCAAGCTCACTTTTATTCGGATATCATCGGTTCAGTTTGGGCTTTGGTCCTTTCTTCCACAAGCGGAGAATGCTGAGAGTCCCTTGGGCCTCTTTCAGAAGTTCTCTTATCTATTCAGGCAGCTGAAACACACTACAACTACAGCAAAGAAAACCTCATACATTCATTCAGGCAGTAAAAACTTACCAAAAACTATAGAAAAACCATCATGCTTATAACATTAATTCTAACATTTGCGAAAAGCCAATACCAAAATATGCATTTATAACATGGGGTTAAACGGCCGGCAGCCACGAAGGAAAAAACGTGGTTTAGTGTTAAAGCCCTGTTGCTCAGTGAGGGAAAACCTCTTTTTAGTGTTAAATGAGTGGCACTCTTCAGGGTAAAAGTACGTTTTAATGTTAGATGAGCAGCTCTCGTTCGTGAAAAGCACTTTTTAGGCTGAAATGTCTCTGCTGAGAGGGGCTTGGAGGGATGAGCCCCCTCATCCCCAGCGGTCTCCGAGGACTTTGGGTGTGTGTCCATCCCCACATTCCCACAGTGGCATTCTGTCCTTAATTAAGCTTTTCCCAGAAAGAACAAGACCCTGAACTTGTCTTGCACTTCCCAAAACCTGTGTATCCTGCACTACTACTTGGTTATGGCTGACCGAAAATGGGTATTTATTTTACAAAACGTGTATGGGTGCAGTGATTCTGCTGAGGTTTGAGCCCTAGGGATGGGAGTTAGGGGATGGGAATGATTTGGCAAGCCCGGGGTGATGCTCAGCCCCAGCATCATCCCCACATTTTGGGTCATTTTTACCACTATGCCACATTTTGGGTCATTTCCACCCCACACTTTTCAACCTCCCCATTTTCCAGGCCCCTCCACACATTGCTGTCATTGTCCCTTAGCGCTGGCTGGGCCAAGACACACATATTTACATATTTATTCATTTTAATCCCTCGTCCTCCCGCTCCTGTGTCTCCAATCCCCGATTGCTGGGGGAGATTTCTGCTGCAGGGCCAACAGCACCGAGTGTTTGATCTCTCCGAGGGTAGCAGGAAGCGTCAGCCTTTAATCCTTTGAAGCTCTGCTGTACCCTAAGCCTGCCTAATCGTTTTTGTTTTAGGCTTAAAGAACTCTCGAGATGGAGATGAGCGAGAGCATGACCAAGCCATTAGGAGAGCAGGATGGAGGATGAGGATGGCGCCAGGCAGGATCACAAAGTGGGGTATTTGTGATTCACGTCAGGGTTGTTGCACTGAGGGAGGAAGAAGAAATCCCTTCTGCCAGCTGCACCACAGCAGAAAATGTCCCTGAGACTCTGCTCCATAAAGAACCTGATCAAGGCTTGGGCTGTGGGGAGGAATGGGATTAGCAGAGCAGGGAATGATGTCTGGGAGCAGGAGATGATGTTTGGGAGCAGGGGAATGATGTTTGGGAGCAGGGGAATGATGTCTGGGAGCAGGGAGATGATGTTTGGGAGCAGGGAGATGATGTCTGGGAGCAGGAGATGATGTTTGGGAGCAGGGGAATGATGTTTGGGAGCAGGGAGATGATGTTTGGGAGCAGGGCTGGGTGGGGGTGAGCCCAGCACTTGAGCAGATGTGCTTTAGAGCCTGCTGGGCTCACTGGGCTGAGGAGCAGAGCTGCTGCTTCCCTGGAATAGCAGCACAGGATGGAACAGGGTTGGAACAGGGGAAATGCCCTGGTTTGTCTGGGAAATGAGGGCAGGGTCTGCTGGAGGGCACCTGGCAGAGCTGAGGTGATTCTGTTGGGATGATGAGAGGCAGAAGGGCTCATTTTACACCTGAACCATTTCCAGTGTTGTCAGCCACCACATAAAGATGAGAAATGAGGGGATTATTTGAATGAAAGGCAAAAGGTGGAATAATTCAGGGTGGCTGCTGCTCCTCGAAAGAGAACAAACAACTCCTGGCTCTCCACTGCTGGGCCCTGGGATTACAGCACTCAGGAAGAATGTTAAATATCCACACATCTGCTGTGGGGCCCACCCAGGCACACCTGGATCAAAGGGAATCCTAAAAATAATAACAGGGAAGATTTCCACCCAGCAGGAAAAACTATCCCAGATTTCCCCTTGCACAGAAGGGAGAAAGTTGGGCTGAAAATAAGGAAAATGGTGAGGGGTTGGTAGCAGCAGGGGTGAAAAACTCAGAGGAACAAGGAGCATCCCTGGTTTGGAGGGGACAAGAAAACCAGAGGTGATAAAGCTTCACAGCCATGGAAACCAGAGAGTTCATCCCAGAAAAAGAAAAGTGAGTTTGAGGCATTTCAGAGCAACCCCTTCAGCTGCAGAGCCAATTCCTGTGCCTTGCATTCCCAACTGCTCCTTGGCCTTTCCTTCCCAGGAGGACACAGCCCTAAACAAAACCCTCTGCAAAGCAGGAGTTTGATGGAGAGAGTTCCTGCCTGCAGCACGATCCCTGCAGGAGGCTCCACAGGGGAGGAAGGCACAGCCCCAGCTCAGGAGGAGCTGCTGGGACTCTGCTGGCTCTGGGAGCCAGGGCTCGTGCATCACATCTGAAACAATCAGATAAAGGGATCTGATCAAAACCTACGTGGAAAAATACTCTGGTGGCCAGGCTTTGGAATCCAATAACCAATTCTGCTGAAAGCCTGCCCAGGGGAATTTAATAATGCTGTAAAAATGAAGTGTGGGTTACAAAAAGGTGCATTTGTTTTCTGGATGGTTTTGTCTTATCTCTGTGCAGGCCAGGCAGCAGCAGCCCTGGTTGTAAAAGGGATAGGGAAGAGTTTTCACCTCCACCACTGATGCAACTTTGTTATCAGAACTTCCATTTACAGGAAATTCCTCCTGATATAAAGGAGGGCCACAAGCTCTAATGGTGAAAATTAAGATGGTAATCACAGCTTCTGAAGTAAAAGTGGAATATTCCAGGGGAAATGAGCAATTACCCAGGCTGCTGGCATTGGAAAAAAAGACCAAAAAACAACAATTCCCACATACCTGAGAGTGGGAGGCAGGAAAGCAGCTGCAGGACACACATCTCCCCAGATCCTTTCCACGGGGCTTTTACAGCCAAACCTCTGGTTCAACATAACTCCATCTACTCACCTGCTCCAAGTCTGGAAACCAAGGGGCTCCCTCTGGGCAGGAAAATCCCACCTGGCAGGAGGAGTTTGGGTGGGCTCCAGCCCCTGCTCCCACAGGCAGGGCTCCCAGGGCTCAGGAGCATCCAGCCAAGGCTCGGGCAAGGAGGAGCAGCAGCACTTCAGGCCCAGCAGGATAAATGTTCCCCTCACCTGCACTGCTGTGGGACAGAGAAATCCTGGGTGTGGGTCAAGGCCAGGCCCTGGAGCAGAGCTGATCCTGGGGGTAAATCTTAACTCCTGCTAAACAGGGCTGAGCCTGTGATTAATCCCCAGGGATTTCAGGGGATCTCTGGGAGCCCAGGCAGAGGAATTTGCAGAGCTGCCTCGGCACCATCGGAAACACTCGAGCAAAAGCTGCTGCTGAGCCTGGCATGGAGCTCCTGGGAGCAGAGCCAGGGCTGAGCTCTGCCTCTTCAGGGCAGCCCAGCAGCTCCTGGCTGTGCTGTGGCCACTGAGCTGCAGGAAGTTTCCTCCGGAAGGGTGTAGGATGCTCCCACTCACTTGTGTGGGATGGAAACCAACCCTGGACCTGTTCCTAAAGGAAACCAGAACCACAGTTTATTTTGGGGGTTTAAATTCTGCCAGGCAAAGTGTTCTGTGTTTTTCCAAGAGCAGGCCATTCTTATTGAAGAAATTCCCTTAATCCATTATCAAAATCCTTTGAGCTACAAGAGCTTCCCGATCCCCAAATCTCCCGGATAACACAGCTCACTCCCAAGATGTTTATTTACCAACAACCATTCCTCTAGGCCAGGCTTACCAGGCAGCAGCTTTATCCCTGGGATAATACTAAGTCCCCATCTGACAATCTTATTTCTCTCAGGGAATTACAAAGGCAGGAATTTAGAAACAACATTTTCTGTTTTCACGACTTGCTCAGAGCAACTTTATTTTCCCCCAAGTTGCCCAATGAACCAATTGTCACGAGGATGTCACAAGAATGAGCAAAAATGTTCCATCCCCCAGGGCCACAGAGCTTTGCAGTGATCAGAGGGAGTGCTGATCCCAGATCCAGCAGTTTAAGAGAGCTGGGAATTGCTGTCAAACACTGCCTAGATTCCCCTAGAAATCAACTTCGACTGCACAAAACTCTTTAAATCCACCAGTACTGTCTCATTCCAAGCATGGAGTAACTGGTCTTTTACAGGATCAACCCCAACAGGCTTTTTATTTTACAAGACTTTTATTCTGTTTCACAGATCTGACTATTACAGCAGTAAAATTATTACAAGTGACTCGTAACATTTAGTTCCAAATAAAAGTACAAAAACACCAGAAAAAATAAAAGAAGATAAAGGAAAGTTAAATGAGATGTGATGGGTGGTAAATGTGTTTTAAGAGCACAGAAAAAAAGGATATAAAAACACATCAGGAGCAAGGATTTTGCAGCCGAGTTTTGGTTTAGTTACAATTTTGACACCACAGTCACGGAATGGCTGAGGCTGGAGGGGAGCCCTGGGGTGCCCCTGTCCCAGTCCCTGCTCAGGCCCCAGGGCTGTCACCTGCCCCTCTGGAGAGCTCCAGGTCTGCTCTGCTGGAGCCCAGCGTGGAGCTTTCCCCCCTCCCTGCTGCCCTCAGGACCCTGAACTCACCAGTCGTGGCCACTGCAGCCAGAGCTGCCCTGGATCTTCATTTTGGGGCCCTTGGATCTTCACTTTGGGCCCCTCTGTTGGCTCCTGTGTCCCTGGCAGGAGGAATTGATCCTGGCCAGCTCCTGTCCTGCTGAGTGGCCCCTCCAGGGATCAGGGTGGTCCAAGTCCCCCGGGAGGAGCAGGGCCTGGCATCTGCAAATTCCCACCTGAGGCTGCTCCTGTCTGTGGAGGGGCTGATCCTCTCCTTTTCCCACCAAAACATCACCTTTCCCTGTCCTCTCTTCACTGCTGAGCTCTCAGCTGCCTCCCCAGCCATCCCAGCTGCTCTCCCACAGGACAGCTGGAATTCCTGGGGATGGACAACTCCCCTGTCCCTCCTGGAGAGCCCCCAAAGCCCAGCACCAGAAAGCCCAGAATACTGAGAACTGTTCACTGGAAAGGTGATAAATCCAAGAGCAGATAAAAGGCAGAAATGAAACAGAGAGAGGAAAGGAGGATGTGTGTGTGTGTGTGTAAAGTCTCTTTTATGGCAAACTTCCAGTCCTTTGGCCACTATAAAGCAAAATCAGTGGATTTCATATAAATTCTCTGTATAAAGGAATGTCTATGAACTGTGTACAGTATGGCCCAGAATAAACATCTCATCATCAGCCTAATAGAGCTCCTCACAGAGGAAAAGAAGGTGCTTAGTCATGGTTCATCTTCCCAAGAAAATACTGTCCGGAATTGGACTAGTGCCCCAAAATACCATTTCAGGAACAACAGGAATTCCTTAATGGAAAGGAAAAGCAGAGTGTGCCCAGGCTGGGGGAGCAGGAGCTGGGCAGGGCCTCAGGGCTGCACTGCTGCTTTAAAGTCCGTGTGGTTGATGGGCAGGGGATGAGCCTCGGTGTTGAACACCCAGTCCTCCAGGGACAGCACATCATCTTCACAGAACAGAAGATAGAGGTACCTGGAGCCATGGGAGAGGGACACAGGGGTTACAGGAGCTCAGCAGGGTGTGCTGGGGCTGCTGCCTCTGTACCTGTGACACATTCCCAACTCCCTGGAAAATCCCCACCCTTCCCACTCAACCCAGCCCGGGACCACAGCAGAGCCCTTCAACCCCAGCACTGGAGCAGGAACCTCTGGGGGCCAATGGCAGCAGAGGCTCTGCAGCAGGAACCTCCCAAAACTTTGCAGCCTTGCCCAGTCTGGGCTGGCTTGGAAATCTCCTGGGAGCTCCTCTCGCTCCAGCCCTGGGCAGGGACACCTGCCCCTGGAAGAGAAGACCTGCCCCTGATTGTGGGGGGCTCCTGAAGCAGCAGCTGCAGGAGCTGTGCTGCTCTGGGAGGCCCCTGTGAGCCCAGACTTACTTGAGAGTCTCTGCCAGGAAGAAGCTCTGCTGCATGTTGTCGTGGCTGGGCGAGGTGGTGTACACGTCCCTGATGCCAGAGAAGCCAGCTTCCACCCTGCAGTGCTTCTCCAGGGCCTGGGCAGGGACAGAGAGCTCAGCAGCCCCCAGCTGGGGGGTGACCCATCCCTCCCCAGCAGCTGTGCTCCAAGGCAGTTCACACACCCAGCTCCAGGCTTGCTGTCCCTCACTGAGTTACCCCACGCTCTGGGAATCAGCCTGGCTCTGGTGGAACAGCAAGGGCAGCACCAGCCCCCTGAGCTGGCTGCTTGACTGATGGCAGTGCAGCCCACAGAGAGAAGGGGACACCCACAGTGGAGAGAACACCCTGAGCTGAGGCATTGTGAATTCCTGCCCACTGCTCATGGGCTTGAGACCCTGCCCCATTGCTCACAGGTTTGAGAGCACTTTGGGTTGAAAGGAACCTTAAAAATCACCCAGTTCCACCCCCCTGCCATGGACAGGATCACCTTCCACTAAACCAAGCCTGTCAGAGCCCCACACAACCCGGCCTGGAGGATTTCTGACACATCTCAGCCTTTAACACAATTCCGGCAATTCCCGCTCCTCCCACTGACCAAAGCAAAGATTTTGGTAGGAAAAAGAAACAGAGCAGAGCCCTGTGCCTTACCTGCACCACCTCCCAGCCCCAGTGCCTGTACTTGGGGTCGTGGGTGAGCCTCCAGAGGTACATGTAGCTCTCCACCACCTCGGGCCGCAGGATGTAGTAGCGCTCACTGAGCCGCGTGGCCATGGCCTCGCTGCCCGCGTCGAAGCGGAACGCCTCGGGGCCCAGCTTGGTATCTGGGGAGAGCCACACACACCTGTCAGGGCCAGGGCAGCACAAGGGAGGCACCAGCCAGGTGCTGTCGTGCTGCTCAGGGTGCCAGGGTTCAGCTAAGGCTTTCTTGAGCCTTTTCTTCTGCAGCGCCTTTGGAGAGGAGGGGTCGGCGCGATGGGAAAGGCTCGGCCAGCTGCACTGCTACTATGGACACAACATCAGGAGTTTGCTGCTCTTTGGTTAAGAATCCCAGTCTCTTGCAAGCACTAGCCAGCACTCAGATCCCTGCTCTCAACACCAACCCTCTCCCTGCTGGAAAAAATTTGTTGGTGAGGGTGCCCAGAGCAGCTGGGGCTGCCCCTGGATCCCTGCTGGGAGCAGCCTGGGACAGTGGAAGGTGTCCCTGCCATGGCAGGGGTGGGATGGGATGGAATTTAAGGTCCTTTCCTGCCCAAACCACTCCATAATTCTGTGATTGTGCCACCAGGCTCCTCTGGCTGTGTCTGCCCCAGTGCTGTGCTTCATTATCTCCCTCTAATTACTCTGCACACCTTCCCTGGGCCCTGCTGTGTGTGGGGGGCCCTGGCAGTGTTTGCTGGGAGCTGGGGGCTTGCACAGCCTCTGTCTGCAGCCCTGCTGAGCTGCCAGCACTGCTAGCACTCAGCCTGTGCCGTGCCCTCTGTGCTGATGGTGAAGATTGGCTGCACTCCCAGCCATGGGGTTAGTTCAGATCCTTGGTTTAGTTCTGTGAGTGCTGCAGGGGCCCAAAAAGAGTTATTTGCAAACATCACTTCAGGTTAGCTTGGAGTTTATTGGGCAAACATGCTGGGCACCAAACTGGGCTGGCTGGTGTAGGGAAGGTGTGGAACAATCCTTGGATGCAGTTGTGGACAGACCTGTGCCTGACAAGGTCCTGGAGAGCTGCCTGCAGCCTCACAGCAGCTGCAGAGGTGCCTACAAAGAGAGGAGGGGTGTCCAAAGCAGCTCCTGCAGGCAGGGAACCAGCCCAGCCCCTCACTCATCTCCCCTCACTGCTCCCCACAGCTCTGGGTGGTGGAAGAAATTGTCCTGAGCTCGTGGCCCCAGCACTCAGACAGCAGGAGAGGCTCAGTAACTCCATTTTCCTGGTCCCCACCAGCAGCTGCAGGTCTCAGCTGCTCTGCCCCAGGAAGGGCCACTCAGCAATGACCCCCTGCCAATCCTGCCCTCTTGCCTGCAGAGGGATGTGGAAGGACAGCCTGGAGCCCTGCTGGGACAGGATTCAGCCCTGGGGCCATTCCCAGCTCTGCCCCAGGAGCTCCCAGCTGCCTGCCCTCTGCTGCACAAAGCCCATTTCTGTCCCTTCCAGACGTCCCAGGAGAGCCCAGGGCAGGCCACAGCAGGGCTGCAGATGCTGCTGAGGCACAGCCCCCCCTGCCAGGCAGTGCCCAGGGTACCTGAGCGTGTGTAGGACTCGTGGCAGGTGCTGGTGATCTCTGCTGCCAGCTCCATGTGCCTCTGCCTCCTGCTCTGGGCAGCGTGCTGGGCCCCCAGGGCAATCATGCCCCCAGAGAAGCAGGCCAAGTGGCCCATCTTGTGATCCAGGATGCCACCCCTCCACTCAGCGATGTAGGTCAAGCCTCCCGCAGATTTTTTCACCAAATGCTTCTCTATTGCCTAAAGGGGTGAAAATCAGGATGTCAGGAGAGTGGACAGCAAGTAACACCTACTCAGTGACAGGAGTGAAACCCAAAGGCTTATTCTGAAGGTGTGAAACCTCCTCATGAACCACGTCCCACCCAAAAGCCACAGAGCAGCACCTGGCTCCTCACCTCCAAGGCATCATCATACATCTTCTTAGCTTCAGAGTCCTTCTTGTCTGACATCAGCCAGGATTTGATGAGATATTCATAAAAGCTGTCCCCGAGCCCCCCGATGGAGACGTGGTCTGTGGTGGGAAAGCCAGGGAAGAGCTTCAGGTTCATGATACACAATGAGCAGCTGTTTTACAAAGGGGAAACAATCACCTCCTATTTAATGCCCTTGTTCTCTCCTTCCCCTTCCCAGCTTCCTGGGGAGAGCTTGCAGCATTGCTTTTCAGAAAGGAAGAAAGGTGGAAAGTGCAATCAGGAGAAAAATGTTCTGTCATTTTCCAGAGCATTAGTATCCCTTACCAGAACCATTCAGAGGCCTTATTTTACAAGTTATTTATACTGCAACGTGAAGATGCTTCCTGTTTATGGAGCCATCATCATAAATCCACCCTCATAAACCAAAAGCAGTGGTGGGTATTGATAGATTTCCATCTGGATGGAGCCCCTGGGAGCTGTGTCCCTGCCTCAGGAAAGGAAGGAGAGGTGTTGGATCCCACAGAGCTGCCAGCCAGGGGCTGTGGAGACACTCCTGGGTTGTGCCATTTGTATTCCTGGCTGACAGAGGGACTCTGAGCCCTGGGGAAGGCTGGGGGCTGCTGGCACATTAAAATGATAAAGTCAGCTACAGGGATGTGCACTGCATATTTTCCTCTGCAGAAATCAAATTTCCGAGGCTGCCTGCTCAGAGCAGCCCCTGCTCTGACCTTCCAGGAGGTGCTGAGGAATTGCAGTGTGCAAAGGGCCTGACAGCTGCAGCTCTGTGCCTGGGGGGAGCTGCTGGAGGGATTTACAGCCTCAAACTCCACCACAGGGGGAACAGCAGCGTCCTCACTCTGTAAAGCAGTCAAGCACTCCCATTTTTAGGAGAGCAAGACAAATTACCCTCCCTGGACTGAGCCATCCCTGTTAATTAACAGTGCCCACCCCTGGCTCTGCACCACCCTCGTTCCCCAGCTAAGCACATGCAGCAGGTGTTCAGAGCTGCTCAGATTTTTGTTTCCCCTCTCCTTGCACACAGATAAAGTCCCGAGGCTTATTCCAAATGCTGAATCCTCCCAGCAGCAGAAGCAGGCAGCCATGCATCATTTTCCTGACCTGAAGAGCAAACATCCCTGACACACTGTGTCCAATGATCCGGGGAATAATCCCTAGCAAAACAATGAGATTAAACACCCGGCCTCCGTGTGAGGAGAGGGGGCAGAGGATTTGCAAACACAGCCTGCCTTTAAAGAGCAGCTCTGTGATCCTGAGTGTGTCATTGATAAACTCACCAGAGCTGGTACAGGGTTGCTTCCCATATGGCAGCAGCCCTGGCAGCGTTTGCCTCCCAGGCACTCTGCATAAATCAATCCCTGCCTGCAGCAGGGGCCAGGGCTTGCATTTCCCAGAGGTAACAACTGCACTCACAGGGGCATCTGCATTTACAACATCTGCTCCTCCAGCCAGGTCAAAGAGACACCTTTTAAGAAAATCACAGCAATTTCGAGGAGAACAGCTTCCTGCAAAGAGCTTTAATGGCAAGAGAGAAAATGAGAGCCTGGCCTCTCTGGGGAGCAGGCTGCAGATGCCTCCCTGCTCTTCTCCCTCCCTGGAATATGGAGTCAGATGCCAAGGTCATATCCTGAGCAACTGCCACAAACAGCCTGTGAAGGTCTGTCTGGAGTCAGGAAATTTCCAGGCCTTTGGCAGGAAATCTGCCTGTCCCAACCCAAGCAATCAGAGGCTGCTTTTAATGTGCTCTGCAAAGCACCAACAGCCCCCTCTTTACATCAGCATGTTCAGGGCAGTGCAGGCAAATCTGCAGACAGAAAATAGAAGTAAATTCGTGGCAGGAGAGATGAGGGCTTCCTCACAGCACCAAAGGGCAGCTCTGGTTTAATGGGACAACTGTGACCATCCCAGGCACTTTGCTGGGACCAGCCCTGCAGTTAAAGGTCAGGGATTGCTCACAGCCAGGGCTCAGTCTCTGCCTGTTGCCACCAGAGTTATAAAAGCAGCAGTGGGAAAGGTCTGGAGTGGTCCAGCCCAGCAGAAAGTGTTACAAAGCATGGGGACACCAGGCAGTGCAGGGCTCAGAGTAACCTGCCTGGATAATAAATGTCACCCACTGACAGGCTCAAACCAGTCTCTGCAGAAAGAGACTTTTCTTTCACAACATCAAATCCAGCAGCCAAAACAAGATCAATAACAGAGCAGAAAGGGGAGGTCAGAGATCAGGGCACAGCTGCACAAGTGGCAGCTGCTCCTACCACAGTGGAGGGCACAGTCTCTTCCCTGTGTGCCACCTTGCCCTGGCTGCTGCCAGAACTGCCCTGGTGACTGCTCCCCTTGCCCAGCACCTCCCTCGTGCCACCTGCCCAGAGCTGGGCTCCCAGCAGGAGAGAAGGAAACGTTCTGGTCTCCCCCTCCCTGCCAAAGCCCTCTGCAGAGGTGCCATGGTAACAACAGCAATGCACAGCATCCAGCATCCAGCCCTGCACCCCAGGGGATCCCAGGCTCCTTGAGCCCTCTGCCCCTCCAGGAGGCTCCTCACCTGCTGCAGCCCCTCTGCAGGGACCCTCCCTGTGTGCCCTGCTGACTGCAGGGCCCCATCCCTGGGCATGGCTGGGCAGGGGTCCTGAGTCTCTCTCTGCAGGTGGGACACAATTCCTGCCCTGCACCCTGCCAAGCCTGGCTCATCTCACCCAGCCTGCCTGCCTGGCTGCTCTGCCAGCTGCTGCTGCTCCCTGGGGGAGGCTGGGGTGCTGCAGGAGGAGGGCAGGGCTGATACCTACGCTGCACCCAGCTCCCTGTCACCGGGCTCAGGAAGTTGGGGTAAAGGCCCTGGGGCTTCTCCACCCTGCTGAGGACCCTGCGGATGTTCATCACCTGGGGGAGAGAGAGAGACAGGCTGGGCTCACTGCTCTGCTGCCAGGGCTGCCTCCCTGCCCACCCCAGTCCATCCCAGTCCATCCCTGCCCACCCCAGTCCATCCCTGCCCATCCCAGTCCATCCCTGCCCACCCAGCCCAGCACTGGGGTCAGGCTCTGCAGGACAGCCCGGGCAGGGAGATGCTTTAGGGCTCAGCCCAATCTTTGCCCAGCTCATTGGGATTTCAGAAAGGGTCCTGCAAGCCCTGCAAAGCCCCAGCTCAGCTCACTACCCTGGTCCAGAAGCAATCCTGGGACACCTTGTCCTTCCAACAGCTGAAGGGGCTACAGGGAATTGGAGAGAGACTTTTCCCAAGGGTGTGGAGTGACAGGATGAGGGGGAATGGCCTCAAGGTGAAGGAGGTCAGGTTTAGGTTGGGTATTGGGAAGGAATTCCTGGCTGTGAGGGTGGGCAGGCCCTGGCACAGGCTGGGGCTGCCCCTGGATCCCTGGCAGGGTCCCAGGCCAGGCTGGATGGGGCTGGGAGCCCCTGGGACAGTGGGAGGTGTCCCTGCCAGGGCAGGGCTGGGATGGGATGAGCTTCAAGGTCCCTTCCAAACCCAAACCCCATTCTATGATTGGGGATCTGGGTGGAAATGGGAGGTGTGAGCAATGCCAGGGGTGATTTTTTCCATGATCCAAAGGGAAAGGAGTGGCAGGGATGAGTGACTCACACAGCACTTAAATTCACCATGTGGTCACTTAACGTGATGAATTGGGGCCTTTAATTTCAACAACAGGCAGTTCCTTTAATACCCCAGAACAGCCAGCACTTAACTCTAAAGCCTCCCTTGGTTTCACCCCCATTAAATCCAATAGGCCTTTCCCTTAAGGGACCCAGTTAAATTCCATGCAGCATAAATATTCTATTATAACCTACAGAGCAGCTAATTTGCCCTAAACCTTTTACAAAATCAGACAATTTGCATGCCAAAAGCTGGCTACAGGCTCATGCTGGTGCTTCCAAGGAAGTTGTCAGGCTCCATAATATTTACTGGAGTTTAGGAGCTGGGCATATTAATGACAGGTTGGAATTAAAGACACAGATAGGCTTTAATTCCTGCTAAAATCACCCAAGTCCCAAGCTGGGAGTCCCTGGGTGGATCTGCTGCTCTGCAGTAATTCCCACAGGAGGATGAAGAGGCCAGCCCATGGGGGGTACTTGCCTTTTCTGCAAACACTGGGTTGCCAGAGAGCTCAGAGAGGTGCAGGAATTCCAGGTGCAAGGTCCCAAATTCTGCCAAGATGCTGCTTCCAGCAGATGCCCAGCCCCAGCTCCAGCTCATGCCACTGCAAGGAGAGGAAAGGGAACCCTCAGAGCCAGGAAAACCCAGCCAGAGGCAGAAAAACCCTGCCCAGGGCAGCTCTGCCTGTCACTGGGGCATGGAAAGGACACACACACACATTCAGGACACAGATTTCCAGCAGCAGTTCCAGTGGGATGGAGCTGTGATTTTTCCAGCGATTCTTTAGGACTGGGCTAACAGACTGCTTTGTGGGAGGGGAATCCCTCCCGAACAGCTTTGGAAGAGCACTGCCACCCTGCCCTGCACAGAGATTTTGGGATGAAACACCCTGCTGGCCTCAGCATTCTCTCTCCTGGCCGCGTTCCCGGGGAGGTGACAGTCCAGGCTCGGGTGGGTTACACTAGATGGCGCCGGGCAGCTTGGCTGGGAGAGGA
The DNA here is from genome assembly GCA_013400255.1 of Sitta europaea. Classification (NCBI taxonomy): domain Eukaryota; kingdom Metazoa; phylum Chordata; class Aves; order Passeriformes; family Sittidae; genus Sitta; species Sitta europaea. Next base: position 268,559 of record VXBS01008478.1, on the reverse strand, counting down.
GAGGGGCTTGTTGTTCACGGGAGGTTAAAACTAATGATCCTTCTGAGCACGAAAAGGCAAAAATAAAGAACTTTCCCTCGCTGGGATGGAAAGGAAAGCATGGCAGGGCCCGAGCTGTTTGTTTGCCTGCAGCCAAGAGAGCCAGGAGATGAGCAATGTGTCCCACTGCTGGGGTGGCTCAGCTTTGGGAACGTCGAGGGTGGCTCCAAGGGGCTCCCCTTTCTTGTCACAGCAGCTCTGTGGGGTCACAGAGATCATCACAGCCCTGTCCCAGGACGTGTCCTGCCAAAAGCCACGGCACAGGATGTGCTGCTGGGAGCCTGAGCCTCGGGTCAGACCCAGCAGAGCTCGAGGAGAGGGCTCTGCAGGAAACAGAGCCTGTGCACCGTGTCCCTGGGTTAGAGAGCAGCCTCGAATGACCCCCTGCAGGAAAACATTTTCTCAGCCTTACAGCCTGGACAAACTGGGCCTCCACAGCTGCTCTGCCTTGGAACAGCTCAGAGGAAGCTACTGTTCAAAGGACCTTGGCCTGCAAGGGAAAAGAACATGCCCAGAACCTCCTTTATCTCCCAGATAAGTGGGTCTGAAATGTCGAATCATTGCCTTTCCTCATGGGGATCCAAAGCAGCAAAACCAGTGCCAGGTCAGGAGAGAGGCCAGGAGAGGATGCTGAGGGAAAATCTGGAGGTACAGAGGGTAAATCTGGAGGTACAGAGGGTTTAGGGAGGCAGGAAGGAAAGCAGAGCCCAGGGAGGGAGAGCACAGAGCAGCAGCTGGAGCAGAGAGCACTGCAGGCCTGGCAGCCAACGTGGCAGTTGGAGCAGCAGGGTGGGAGGAAGGCTGTGTGAGATAGGACAGAGCCAGGGCAAGGCAGGAGGCCACGGGAAGCTCGTCAGCACAGAGGGGAGCCCAGAGGAAAAGGTGACAGCAAGAGATAAAGGCAGCTGGTGATGGAAGAGCTGGGGGTGTCTGTGCTTGGGCCCTCGAAAACGAATGTGCAGAACTGACCCAATGCCAGGGGGGCTTTTTGGTTTCAAACTCCTGAATGTCCTTCTTAGCCCACCCCCCCGAGCTACCATCAGCAGAGGCCCACACACACTGCAGGGCTCTCCCCTTCTGGGATGGTGAGGTCTCTCTGGAATTAGCACATCCTTGCAAAAGCAGAATTGGAGAGAGAATTCCATGTTGCAAAACTCTTCTGGGCTGTGTTTTGGCCCTGGTGTTCGGGTCAGTGTGGTCTCCCAGCCTTGCTCTCCTTCCACTGGCACTAATTCTCTCCTGGGGGTTCACAGCCTCTGGCTGTTCCCTGCTCCTAAACCAGCTGCCACCCCAGCCCCAAAGAGAGCTCCAGGCAGCAGTGGGGGCTCTGCCTATGGTGTTCTGTCCAGTTTCTCTCACTCAAGGTCATCAGCAAAACATTTTGGGAATGTCTGGGCAGACAGAAGCTGCTTCAATTGTCTTCACAAAGGGCAGGGGAGGGTTTGGCATTTCTGTGAAAGGTTAGCCTGTGCAGAGCCTTTATCAGCCACAGAGGAAGCAGGATGTCTGTGCTGTAAAAAAGGACAATTACAGTGCTGCTGGTGGCTCCAATTTTGCCCGGGATCAGGAGCACATCAGACAGCTGAGGGGTGCCAGTGATATTTGAGCAACGCTGCAGCGGGAGCCAAATATTTGGAAGTCTTTTGCTTTGCAGAGCCAAGGAGGAGATTTGGGCTAAGGGCTGGATAATGACTTTCAGAGTTTCACAAGAGGTGAGGATGAAAGGCTTTGTTAACCCCCACTTCCCTTTGGAGGCATCAGAACCAGCAAATCCAAATCCCTGCCTCGGTGGCAGGGAACTGTCTGCCAGGAGAGCCAGGAGCAGGAGGGCAGCCCCAGCTCTGCCTGTTTGCTGCCAGACCTTCTGCAGGGATTTACTGAACCCAGCTGCCTCATGAGAACACCACCAGCCTGAATCCTGGGGCTCCAAGGAAGGACAGAGCCTGGCTGAGGGCTGTGTGCTGTATTCTCCCCAGCACCACAACTGTCAGCCAGTCCCATCCACTCCCTTGCCCAGTTTTTCCAGTTTTCTAAATCCATTTTTCCTGGATAAATTCACATGCATCTAGCTGGGCACACTGCAAGAATCCATGCTACTAGCAGACTACAAAATCACCTTTCAAAGAAAGTGTGAGTGAGGAAAGTGATTTTACAGCAGGGAGCCCTGTCAGGAGGCAGAGGAAGGAACTGTGGACAGCCCCAGATTATTTAATAAAACACAGCTGGGTCTGACCTGAGTCACCTGCAATCTGTGCCAAGGTCTGAGCTGGCAAAGCCAATGACCTCGAGGAATCTGCTCTAGAGGGGGCAGCTCTGAGGAGCTGCTGCTGCTGCTGCTCCTTCCCAGAGTCCCCAGCTAAAGGAAATGCTGCTGAGGACTGTGCCTTGCCTGCCCAGGTTGATGACTCCTCGGGGGATCCCCGTGGGGGTGTTGAAGGCTGGCAGGAGTTTCTCTCCAAGTTCCAGGGCTTTGCTCTTGAACACCTGTTGAAAGAGAGGATAAATATTTGATGGAATGAGTTACACAGGATCCTCTCACAGCCCCTTTTCCAAACACTGCAGGTGCTGCAGTCTGAGAAATCCCTGTTCAGGTGTGCTGGGCTCTGGATCCCCTGCACAAAAAATCTGAACCAAAATCCTCACTGAATTTTGGCATCTCTAAATTTGCTCTAAAATCTGCACTGAAGCAGCACCCAGTCCCCTGCCAAAGCCTCAGCCTGGAGCAGAGCAGCTCACACAGCACCCTGTGATCTGAGCTGACCCAAAGAGCTCTCTCCAAATTCCTCCCATTGCCAGCATGGCAGAGAACACCAGGAGCTGAAATGACTGAGTTAAAACCAGAAGAAATCTTTCTAGGCTGAAGCAGGGTTAGATTTGCAACGTGGGCTTGCCCAACTCGTGTCATCTCCTCTTGTAAAAACCACAATTTCCAAGGAACCTTCTCCTTGCAACTCTTTGCCAAGAGGGATCCATGGTCTCATGGCTAAGCTGCTCCTTTTCCAGGGGTAATGCCTCAGTTTGGGGCTTTCCAGTCCAATTGCAGCTTATGGTGGCTTGCAGCACACACAATTATTTTGGGACAAACTGATACAAGCACTAATCTTGGCTGCAGAGATTAGTCCTGATCAAGAGAAGCCTCTAAGTGACTTAGGAGATAAAGCACAAGCCTTTTACCTCTAGCCCTGTGGTGGTGGCTCTCAGCAAGCAGGAATTTATAGCTCTAAAAATACAGCACTGAGGAAAGCTGAGCTGTGCTGTGGGCTCACAGGTCTTTGATACTCTCACAAGGAACCAGGGGGTTGGCTCAGAAGGGAAAGCAAGAGACAGGGACTGGGTTTTGCCTTTCAGCCCAGTGACACTGACTGGGTTAAGTGACAGGCACTGCCCCAGCTGCTGAGGGGACTTCAAGAGGTGACTGCTGCAGTTTTATGGTTTAAAACTGTCTCTTTTTGCTCTGTTGATCTGAAACCTGTTGAAGTTGTCACTGAGACAGACTCTGAGTCGGGGCACTGAGTCTTTGAGAGTTTTCCCTGGAGGGAAATCACAGAGGGAAGTCATCCCTGGAACTCATTTCAAATGCAGCTGAAGTAAGAGAGCTGCTCCTGGATCAGTGGTGTCACTGTGCAGGAGCCATCCCACCCTCTGTGGTGGGATGAACCCTAAACTGAGCTCTCATTTGGGGCCAGTCCTCACAAAACTCCCCCTGAGCCAGAGTTTCAGCTCACCAAAGACAGGGCAGAGGAATAATCTCCTCATCTCCCTCCAGCAGCTGTAAATTCCAGCCCAGCACAGCATCACACAGATTATGGCATCAGCACACAGATTATGGCATCGTGCCCCGGCTCTGGCAGCTGGGGAGGAGGGAGGCACTGGAGATGGAGCCTCCTGCTCTCCCCACCGCGGGAATTCCTGGAGCACCTGCCCCTGCTCCGCTGCCCTCCTTAGCCCGAGGCAGGATCCAGGACCATGTCTGATGAAATCTCACCCGACTTGGAAGAGAGAGGAACAAGTACAAAGACAAAGATCCTCGGCAAATGGCATTTCCCCGGGGAGCAATGTGTCCAACTGCAAACGTGTCTTGCTAGAATCGCCCACAGGAGGAAAGATCTCTGGCAAATGAGCCGTGCACGGTGTGTGCAAGGTAATTATTCGAGGCTTAATTAAGGGAACATTAGTGGCATTTCCATATTCACAAAACCGATGGGTTTCTGTTGTGCTGGGGGATTATCCGAGCTCAGAGCCGGGGCACAAACCTCCTCTCCGGTCAGGTAGTAGGCGGCCAGGAGCCCCCCGATGTAGCGGATGTTCACCTCGAACAGCGACGCCTCTCCGTTCTGAAAGACACAGGGACAGCCCTGAGAGGGGCAGAGCCTCGCCCCGCGCCCACCCCAGCGACGGGAGAGCCTGCAGGGCAGAGAAACAGCCACACTGCCCCTTATCACCGGGGGCAGCACCGCAGACGGGCAGGGAGCACAGGGGCACAGGATCAGGGAATCACAGGGGCAGGGAATCACAGGGGCAGGGAGTCACAGGGACAGGGAATCACAGGGACAGGGAATCACAGAATCAGGGAATCACACAATCACAGCATCACAGGGTCAGGGAATCACAGGATCAGGGAATCACAGCATCACAGGATCACACAATCACAGAATTACACAATCCCAGGATCTGCTGAGCTGGAAGGGACCCACCAGGATGATCCAGCCCAGCCCTGGCCCTGCACAGTCATGGATCTTTCCCTGAAGAGCCTAGGCAGTGCCCAGCATCCTCAGGGGGAAGAGCCTTTGCCCCAAATCCAGCCTAAACTTCCCCTGACACAACTTCAGACAGATCACAGCACTCAGTGGGTCCTGCAGTCCCTGTCTTGCCTTTCTGGACTATGAGAGTTCTTTGTACAGAGGCAATATTGAATTAATTTCCCCCTTGCCTCCCTGTGCTGTGCTCCCTGACTCCACGGATCAATCCACAGCATTCACTCTTGTCTTTACAGATCAATCTATTCTGCAGGCCAAGATTAAAAGCTTTTATGAAATCCAGATAAATTATCTCCCAGTTGATTTTGTCCCTTGTTTATCGATTCAGTAACAGACTGAGACCATTCACCAGATTTATCAGATGTGGGCTGCTTTTATGAATCCATGAATGCCAGTGGTGCCCTCCCAAATGCTGCTGCTCTGTAAAGGCAGCTGCAGGCATTGTTCCCGTGGGAGAGCCATTCCTCACAACAACTAGACTGGCATTAAACAAATAAAAGTTTAAACTGCACTTGGGTTTTAACATTCTCTGTGTGCCACTGATGGGAGCCCAGCAGCTGGGGATGAGGAATGCAGGAGCTGGCTCCAGAGCACGGCCAGGGGCAGAGGAGGGACAGGGGAGGGACAGGAGCCTTCAGCTGCCAGACACCCACAGTGTCCAGGAGAGCTCCAGGGAGAAGCACCTCTGGCCTGTTTTAGAGTCCACGAGTCCCAGCAGTCACACCAACAAAGGGCCCAGGCAAGGGGAGCTGGGTTTACAACCTAAATCTCATTTAATAAGGAAATCTCGTCTTATCTCAGGCAGACATTTACCTGAGATGAAACAGAACTGGTTCTTTGATGAGCAAAATTTCCTTGGAGTGTCTAATAACGAGTGTCTGTTTCCATAACCCAGACCAAAACACAAGAACACAAACACTGAACCTCATTTTCAGCCAGACAGGGTGAGGCTGATGTGGTGGCCCCTGCTGGAACCAGCAGAACATGGGGGTGAATCACTGCACTGCTCCCTCTGGCCTTAGAAAGAAAACAATCAGCTGAGTGGCTTCTTCCCCCACAGAGCTCCTGGTTTCCCTGCCCAGAGGACTCCTGGGGAGGACTGGGATGGGACTGGCAGTTTAGGTGACACAGGCAGGCATTCCCAGCAGCTGACTCACCACATTCAAGTCAAAGCTCTTCTCCACCCACTGCTTGGCTTCCTGGAATTCCTCCTCGAGTTCCATGATGTAGAGGGTGTCTAAGGCATCTATCACAGTTGCTCCTCGAAGGCCTCCTGCGTGGCAGAGACACAGCAGAGGGGTGAAGGCACAGCTCTGGCTCAGCCTGGGGCTGGCACGGGCAGCAGCTGCCATCCCAGTGCTGGGGGCACCTTCCACCAGGGCTGCTCAGCTCTGCCACCCCAGACTGGAGAGGCCTCATCTTTGCAGGCCTGCAAGAACTCTGAACTCTCCCCCAGGCTCCTCATCCCAACCCTGTCCCCATCACCTCCCTCTCCACACTCTCACTGCTCTGCCCAGGGATGTTCCTGAGATTTATTTCTGTTTGGCTCAGGTCAGCTCCTCCTCCTCACTCACAGACTTTCAGCTGCTCTCCCAAATTCCCCCAGCCTTCCTCTGCACGCCCAGATGGGTTTGGCACTTTTGAGACACCTTCAGTTCTGCTTCAGAGAGGAAAACCCAGCTGGATGCCCTGCTGCAGAGGGGAGGGGGACCAAGGGGAATCGTGTGCCACGACCCTGTGCTCTGCTCCCCCAGGGCTGTGTCTGATGTGCATCACCCCTGCAGCCCAGGGAAGTGCTCAGATCCACCCATTCCAGGCTCACTCCTCCTCTCAGCTCTCCTCTCCCCTAGGGAAGGATCCTGCCTTATTTTGTTGATGCTCCAAGATTGCAGTTTTGACACTTTTCAGCCAGCTAGCACATCATTGCTTTAATAAAAACCCAACCAGGACTTTACTGCTCAACTACAGATTGCTGCCTTTCGGATGCTGTCTGCATCAAAAGCAGGGGCTGTGGCAGAGGAGGAGGGCAGCTGAGACAGCCTCCAGAAATCCATTTATTCCTGCAGGCCTGGGAAATGATCAGCTCACTGGAGCTAAGAGGGGAGGGAGTCAAACGGTCACTGGATCAACTGGTGGGCTCTAAAAACCAGCAGGGCTGATGTGGGCCTGGAATGTTTGCCAAAAGCACTGGCCATGGAAAACAACAGCATGGCAGGCAGCGCTGCTTTTATCAGCCCTAATGATTCTTCAATATTAATGATTATGTGATTTTTACACACTTTTCCCGTTAGCAAGGAGAGATGTGACAGGGAGGCAGGGAAAGCATTTTAAACAGGGAAGGAAGAGCAGTGGCACCTGAGGCACAGCCTGTCACTGTGATATTCTGAGAGGAAAATCACACTACTGGGCTTGGCTTAATTTGATGATATAATCAACAAAAGCTTTGCATAATCTGCAGAGAGACAGTGAGGAAAGTTGGATTTGCTTGAGCTAAACGGAGACAAAGAGACAACAACCTCACCATTTTCTGGGATGATTAACTGAAGTGAGAAATATTGCTGGGATTGACAGAGCCTTTTATGTTTTCAGCAAGTCAGGCCTTTAACTCGGTGAGCTGCTCTGGGGATTGGGAACAGGCTCAGCTCTCCTGCCTGCCTTTGACAAAGCAGAGGGCAAACCTCGCTCCCCTGCTGCTTTGTCTTTGTGTCACGTTAAACATTTGTTTTAAATATTCCCTGCCCTCGGCATGAGCAGAACCTGGGGCTGTGTGCTCTGTACCAGGGCCTGGGCCGTGTTTCCTTTCAAAGCACCAGCTTTGAAGCAGCTGCAAGTGCTCTGTGATTCCTGCCCTGCAGCCCCCAGAGCCCTCCCCACGCCAGGAGGGGCTCGGCTCGGGGGAGGGAGGGAGGGCTGGACAGACACCGGGCAAACACGACCTGCCCCGAGGGTCCCTGGCCCCCAGCCCATCACCTCCTGGCCAGGGGAGCATCCTCCCTGCTCAGCTGCCAGGGTTTGGGGTGCAAGCAGAGGGGAGGCAGCTGGGAAGCAAACCAAGCCCTCTGTGTCACCTCTGCCTGCTGCTGACACCCACATCCCCACATTGCTGTGTTCGGCCTGGCTGCACTTGCTTTTAAGGCAGTTTCAAAGCAGGAACCAAGAAACCCTCCTGAAGCACCCAGAGCTCTAAGCAGGACCCCACATCTGAGACTGTGCTGTGAAAAGCCCCTCCTGCCCCAGCCTGCCTGCCTGCAGTGGGGATACCCTCACCAGGGACAGGCAGAGCCATGCTGTGACCCCAAAAGGGCAGGTGGGATCCACAGCAGCTCCTCCAGCAGCTCCTCTCTGCCCTGGGAGAGAAGAGCCACAGAATCCCAGCCCAGCTGAGCTGGAAGGGACCCCCAGCACCATCCATCCCCCTCCAGTGGGAGCAGTGAGGACAACTGGGAGCTCAGGAGGAATGCAGCAGGGCTGGGGACGTTTCCAAGTGGTGTCACAGCAGCTCTGGTGCCCAGGGCATGGGCAGGGGAGGAGAAGCTGAGGGGAGCAGACAAAGGTTCATCTCTCCCTGGGCAGAAGGAGGGCCTGTGCCACCCTGTATTGGCTCTTTTGTGCAGCAGAAGAATGGAGAGAGGGGTGTGGGCAACAAGGCTGCTCTGTTGCTGCTGCCACCCACCACAGGAGCTGTGCTGAGCCTGCCACAGGGAGCACCAAGGAACATTAACCTGATTAACAGCTGGGGAAAGGGGCTGGGGAGAGGAGCTGCCACTGCTGGAGTGTGCCTTGGTTTGTTCCTTCTTTCAATTATTATTTTTTTTTAAATCTGTGGGAGATGACTCAGGCTCTAGGAAGAAATTCTGCCCCAGATGAGAAACCTCAGGGTGAGTTGTTTACAGGCTGGGGATCAACGTGTCCAAATCCAGACTCACCTGCATCTGCCTCTCCCAACACCTGAAGGAGTGTCCTAAGCCCAGCACTTATCCAGCACCCAGATCTTAGCAAATGCCTGATTTTCCAAATTCAGAGGAAAAAAGAAGAGCAGCTGTGATGGGAGGGATGGAGAGCCTGCCTTCCCTCGCTCCCCTCTTCCCAAAATAGCCAAGGTGGATTATCACAGGCCAGATAGGAAACTTGAAGGGCTCCCAGCTGCAAGTCTAGCCCTTGAGAGCCTTAAAAAAGCCACAAAAGTGATGCTTCAGCAGCCAAGTAGCTACGAGTGGGGTCTGAAATAGCCTTTTCCTCAGGAAGGAGAGATCCTCCCAAAGGCCCTCCTGGATCCACCACACTCCCCACAGACAAGGAGCCCCCAGCCCACAGGCTGGACTCTCCTGCCCCAGCAGCTTTGCTTTGGGGTCCAAGGACAGGGAGGAGCTCCAGGTGCACCTCTGAAAAGGCTGCAGGGATTCCCGAGCAGCAGGAGATGGGAGCAGCCTCAGCAGGACCTCCAGCACTCCCTGATGTCAGGGTTCAGCTCAAAATGATCCTTTCACAGGCTGGTTTGGGTCAGAAGGGGCCTTAAAGACCATCCAACTCCAACCTTCCACCAGAAACTCCCTTGTGCTGCACCCCCTGCCCAGAGGCAGGCTCCGTGCCCTGTGTGCCCCAGGAGGGCTGGGAGCCCACGCTGGCCTCACCCAGAGCCTGCAGGGGCAGAGAGCTCAGCAATCTCATCTCTCCTGCCCTCAGCCCCAGGGGGCCTGGGCCAAAGAACCCTTTATGAAGGTACTCAGTGAACAGAAACCAAACCCTTCATTTCCAGCAGAGCCATTTCCAAATCCGTACAGTAACGCATTGTGCCAACGCCTCAAAGGAACAGCACAGGCCATTAGGAAGATATCAGGCTTAATCTTGCATACAGCAGGACTGCTTAAATGCTACAGAACAGGGGGTTTCAAACAGCTCTTTGCTAACTTTAATAACAGAGTTTACAACTGAAAAGCAAGAGCAGAAGGGGGAGGAATTTAGATCAGCGCAATGTAAACCCAGATCAAAAATGAAAGGTCTTGACTCCCACTGTTCTTATGTCAAATCGTATTTGTCAAAACAGAAATTAGTGCTGAAATCTTGTTTGGAATAAAAATTAGGATGCAGTTTCTATGAAACATGAAGAACTGGTTAACTGCCAAGGCACAGGGGGCTCTGCTTGTCACTGGTTGTTTACCTTCACCTCTTGGGGTACAGGGGGAAGCACGAGATCCCTTCCCCTGGTTCAGAAGGCTTCAGTTAAAATCAGTGCCCTGATACAGCACGAGTCTGAAAAATTACCATCTCCAAGTGCTGCTTTTCCTGTTCTTTCAGGTCCTTTTTCTCCATGACAGGGCTTGGAGAGCAGCCTGAACTCCTGACATTCATCCCAAGATGTGTGTGAGAAGCCTGGGAGCTGCCTGGGCCGGCGTCACCACACAGCTCCTGGCTGGTGGCAAACTGTCCAATTCTGGGAGAAATCCACACAGAGACATTTTACACAGCTCAGGATTATCTTGGCAACCAAGTAAACTGTGAAAATCACTGCAGCTCCCTGAAAATTCTGCCCTGCAGCCAAGCTTTGGCAGTGCCTGTGCAGAGCGCTCCGGGTCAGGCACAAGGAGAGGCTGGGAGCCTGCAGCTCCTCAGGTGGGATCTGGGTTTGGGCCAGAGCTCCCTGCCTGCTCTGGGCTTCAGCTTCTCCCCCCAGCCAAAAAAAGCAGGAGGAATTTTCCTCAAAGCATGAAAAGAAAGAGGGTTTAAAGAAAGAGAGTGTGATGGCTAGAGAAATTAGAATTAATTAATCCGCCACATCTGACCGGGTGTCTCTGTCCTTCCCTTTGCCCCAGCCACCCCTCTCCCCTCTGGAATGGTGCAGGAACACTCCCCACCTGTTTATTTCCTAACATTCCCTGCCAGCACTGCCCTCCAGCACTCACACCAGGGATGGGCACTGGAGGATGAACTCCAGTTCCAGGAGATGCTCTCCAGTGTCACTCTGCTCCCAGCGCAAGGATCACCCCCAGGTGCCAGGGATCCCTGGCACAGGGCTGGGCCAGCTGACAGAAATTACACAGAAAATCCAAAGGGAACTGGGAAATGGGTTTTCTTTTCAGGAAGAAAGAAGATTTCTCAGTTAAATCCACAATAATCTCATTACAGACCTTCGGCTGCCTGAGAGTGGTACCTGCTGCAGATGAAGCCAGAAACACCAGACCTGAGTTACAGCCCTGCCAGTGCCTTATTTATTGAGTTTTTTGTCTGTGAACCTGAGAGCTGTAACACAAGGTAACCACATTCCCTTTATTTAAGGCAAACTAAACAAATTACATCTGAGCAACAAGGTAGCAGAAGCAAGAGATGGAGGGGACAAAGAAGTAGTCCCAGAATTAGAAAAGATCTATTTCTTTTTGTATCAGCACATTCTCTTGCAGAGTTAGGGAAAAAAAAAAAAAAAAAGTCCATTAGCTTTTGAGCAACCTCATTTTTCTCTGCTTTCCAAATAAACCACTGCACCTACACTTCAGGGACCTCATCAAAAAACACTTCATGGCCAAGGTTATTTTCCCATCTTCCTCACATTAATCTCCCTCACTCTCCTCTCCAGGTGTTGGTCCAAGGGTCACCCCTGAGTGCTCTCCGTGCCCTGGTGGGCAGCAAAGGGCCCTGGCAGAGCCCTGCAGGCTCATGGGCAGCTCTGTCCCTGCCCATGGGGGCTCAGGTGACACCCTGTGCCAAACCCCACCCCACACCCCACCAAACCAGCACCCCAAAATTCCACCCCCGATTTCAGTTCCTGTCCTGGTCTCCTCCACTTCACCACCCCTGGCATTTTCAGCGTTTCAACATCCCTGCTTGGCAGGTCACCACAGGCTGCCAGCCTCTTCAGCTGGCCCTGCAGATGTGGATCCTCCTGCAGTTCAGGGGGAATCCTGGATCCACTGGAATTCCATGTGTTTGTGAGACACAGGACACCACCTGAGGGCACGCTGCTCTCTGAGCTTCACACCCAACCCAGCTCGAGTCCTGTGCACTGCAGGGGTTAAAGCCACAGCTGCCCAGCTAGGGCAGGGGCAAAGGGCTGATCATTCCCTGCCGAGATGCTCAGGGGAGCAGAGCAGCTCACCCTGGAGCACAGCACAGCCCCAGAGCTCCATCTGAGCTCCCTCCTGCAGCAAAGGAACTTGGAAGGCTGGCAGGAGGGGACTCACCCAAACACCAGGCTCACACCACGGCTCAGCCTGCTTTTCCCTGGCAGCAGGAGAGATCTCCCAGGCCCCTGGGAAGTGCTAATGAGTCCCAGTTCCACCTGCAGCACAGCACATGGGCTGCACAGGTACCAGACAGGCAGCTTCAAGTGCTGCCTTTTAGCCTGCTATGATCAAATTTAATAGAGAGTGTGTTCCAGCTGGGGAAGAAATGGCTTTTTTGGATTACAAACCACTCATGTTTTTCAAATATCAATTTCCCCCGGAGAATTAAGGCTATCGTTCAAGCTGAAGCAGCAGTGGCAGCTCTGCCCTGAGCCAGTGATGGGTGAGAGACACAAACCCAGAGTTTAGGGACGTGGCAAAGGAGGCAGAGTCTGGAGGAGAGCAGGCTGGGGGGAACAGGTTGGCAATATTCATATTATGCACTGGGAAAAAAAAAAAAAAAAAAAAAGAGAAGGAAGGTGTTCAGCACAAAAATGAAATACTGCTTGTCACAGCAGCAGCCCCTCAGATGAGTTACTGCCTTCAGAGGAATGGGAGAGCAGACATGTGATAAGCACCTATTGCCAACTGATTCTTAAATATTTAATACTTGGCAGCACTCCCCGGTTTAATCCTCTTTTCCCCAGTTTCTCCAACCATCTTTCAACATTTAGTGATCGTCCAACAAGTGGCTCTGGTTCATCCCTGCACGACTCCAACACCTCCTGGAGCTCCAATCAAACTGTTCCCGTTTCAAAGCGCCACGGAGGAGGGGAGGCTCGCCTGAGGCTGGGAACACAGCCCCTGCCACAGCAGAGAGGCTGCAAACCCACCCTCCCCTGCCTCCCATCTGTCTCCCGTGACTCGCAGGCAGCTCTGTGGGCCATGGAGAGCTCAGCAGGAAATTGGAAGTGATAATCGTCCAAATGCTCCCCCGGGAAAGAGCCTTCCTCCTGGTTTCGGGCACTGGGGCTCAGATGCTGGCGAGGCAGAGGCAATTACTCCTGACCAAGATGGGTCATTTGACAAGCCAGGAGCACTTCTGGGAGGAGCAGTTCAAGGAGGTTAAGCACAAGACAACAGCTGGGGCAAAACGCTGCTGCTGCCTCCCTGTCCTGGATGTTTGAAATTAATTTTGGAGTGGTTAAAGGTAATGTGATTATATTCAATTTATTGCTCCTCCTCAGACCTCCTCGAGGACCTGCAGCATTTAATGTGAGGGGTCCCAACAGGCCCATTAAAACAAACACACTCGTCCTACCTGCAGCTCTTCTCCTGCTCTGCCAGAGCCACAGGTAGCAGTTAATGAGCAGAGGCTGCTAATTCACCTCAGAATCCAAAGGGGAGTGCCTCATCATAACAATCAGAAGAAGGTGCCCTTCTGCCTCGCAGACACGCTTCCCCAGAAGTGGCAGATGTGTTATGACAGCACAGCCGGCAGCTCCTGGCAGGGATTTCCCCCCAGCCCCGACGTGCTCTGCAGAACAGGCACCACGCCGGGGTTTGGGGCTGTAAACCCACTCACCCACAGCCCAGCCCAGCCCACAGCACCTCCCGCAGATTACCTGGCCCTTGACACCTCCCAGGTGGGAGGGAATTCAGAGAAAAAGAAACGAAACCACCCTTTGCCTCCAAACGGATTAACGGGATTAATTGTGCTGTTCAGTAGGGGCCCGGCCACCTGCTGAACACTCATGAGCTGAGCCTGGAACCCTCACAATCATCGATGGGAGAATCTAAACACATTTTCTCCGTGAATGCAGTGGGTCAGGAGAATGCAAATGGTCCATTAGCATGAGCACAAACACATTAAACCACCTAACTCCATCGCTCGGGACCATCTGCCCGCGTCCTTCCCTTTCTCTCCCGTATTGTTACAGCCACACCAACAAGACCCCAGCTGAAAGCCTCCAAATGCTCTCCAGTATGCTGCTTGACAGGATTAGAGATCAAAATAATCTCAGCAAATTGGGAAAACAGTCAGGAACAAGCGGGATGCAACTCAGCGAGGCCACGCGGCGCGTCCTGCCCCGGGGGAAGCACAACGAGCCGTGAGGCAGAAGGGAGAAAAACGGAGAGGCAGCCCCTGGAGAGCCCCGGGAAAACAGCCCAGGCCAAGGGCTTCCAGCCCAGGCCAAGGGCTCCCAGCCCAGGCCAAGGGCTCCCAGCCCAGGCCAAGGGCTCCCAGGGCTTCCAGCCCAGGCCTTCCAGGGCTTCCAGCCCAGGCCAAGGGCTTCCAGCTCACACCAAGGATTCCCAACTCACACCAAGGATTCCCAACTCACACCAAGGGCTTCCAGCCCAGACCAAGGGCTTCCTGCTCACACCAAGGATTCCCAACTCACACCGATGATTCCCAGCTCACACCAAGGGCTTCCAGCTCACACCAAGGGCTTCCAGCTCACACCAAGGGCTTCCAGCTCACACCAAGGATGCCCAGCTCACACCACTGATGCTGGAATATCAGGAAAAGGAGCAAAGCCTTTTTCCAAAGGCTGAGCAATAATGCCCCTCACAAGAAAGGGCACAGAGCCTCCTTCCAGCAGCGTTTGGAGAATCCAGAGGGAAGCCAGGGCTCGGCAGGAGGAACATGACCTGCAATCAGAGCTGGGCGGGTCTGAGGCTGCTCAGCCTCAAGGGGAGGAAACTTTGACAACGTTTTGGAGATGCTGCAGAGAAGGAGAGGGTGAAAGCACTGGGCACATCCCCAGGGGGAGGCCGAGGAGTCCCGGCTGAACTCTGCAGGAGAGAGGGGCAGGCACCAGGACGAGCTTTCGAGCTGGGAAGCGCTGAGGCAGAATTCCAGCCTCGGGAAGGGAAGCACTAAAAGACCCCTGGCTGCTGCTTTTGTGCTTTGTTGCTCCCTGAGACGAGTGGGAATTTTCAGGATCCCCAAAAAGCCTCCTGAAGGTGCCCCCTGGAGAGGCAGCAGAGTGATCCCCAGGGAAGGGAGACAAAATCCATGAAACGCTCCCCGACGGCTCCATCCCCCTGCAAACCCTTCCCAGAGCTACCTTAGAGACAGAGAACATCACAGCTACAATTTGGGATGTACACACAAAAGTCAGGAAATTAAAAATGCTGGTTCCCACAGCAACCAGGATGGAGCCTGCCAAGAGAGAAGGAACGTTCTAGCCCAGGCAAAAGGTGTTAGATTTAATGCCTGAAGGCGACTTCCACTTCCAGCTGCCTGCAGCAGAAGCCCATGAAAGCTCAGGCAAACCTTGATGCTCAGGTCTTTGTCCCGGAATTCCCTCTCTTCCTGGCAGAGCCCAGCCTGGAGCCAGGGCTGCTGGAATCCCCTCCCCAGTGCTGGGAGCCCCCGCCCCAGAATTCACACTTTGTGTTCTCCCACCCGCAGCTCTGTGAGGAAACCACCCCAGGGCACTCCCGAGCTCAGATTAAAGCACCGCGGAGAGAGACAGGAATAATTTAGAATAATTTAGAACGGTGCTCTTAATCCTGAGCTTGCACCTGAGAGGTGAATTCTGTGTATATTGGAATTAGTAGGAAACAACCTCTGCCTTTAGAACTTTCTCTTGAAATGCTTTCATTTTCCTGCACTGAACTTTTTCTCCCCTTTTAATTTTTTTCCCCTTTTGGAGCTGCATATAAAGTGTGTTAGGGTGCAGAAGTGGTGTTGGGAATAAAACATCAGAAGAAGGATGAACAATTTTAGTCAGTCAAAAAAAAAAAAAAAATCCTCCCTGTGTTTCACAGTGATGCCTCAAGCAAAGGCTGAGGGATTTCCTTGAACTTCCAAAAAAATCCTCTCTGGAGACAGGAACAATCCTGGGAGGCTAAAGGGAAGTACTTTGTGAAAGCAGAAAGGTCTTGGAGTGACAAATGCCTGCCACAACATTCTGAGCACACAGAGCCAGCCCCGGCAGCAGTGACAAATCTGGAAGTTGATGTCCTGTGGGAGGAAGTTAAACCCACTGATTAAGTGAGATAAGGGACTCCTCTCCCCCGAAAAGGCAGCAGAGATGAAAAAAAAAAATCAGAAACAAGCACCTGGAGAAATTACAGAGGAAGAAATTCTGTAGCAGAACCCATTTGATATATGATCTCCTGGAGGTGAATAGAAAAATGTCAAAATCTAATGCTAATCCAGATGAATATCCAATGAGATACATAATGAGTGTGGAAAGAAACCCCAGCAGCAGCACAAAATGAGGTGATAAAGCAGTTAAATTCCAAATGCGAAATCCAACACAGCAAAGCCAGTTTGGAACCTGCTTAATCTCTTCAGAAGTTTCAGGAGTGGAAACCAAGCGAATTAAAACCAAAGTGGGGCTTTTTTTCTGTACAGTTTCCATCTCCTCTGAATAAACAAGAGAAAGCTAAAATACAGAGGGATAAAGGTAAGAAACCCACGAGTCTCAAGATATTTCCAACATTAAAAGGCATAGCTAAAAGCATATTTTAAAAATATTCTTAACCTGCTCTGTTTTTTTATGTAGTTCCTGGTAGTGCAGGGGGGGCTGTGTCTGCAAACTCCTCCTGGAATAAACTGGAGCCTGAGGAGGGTTGGGCTCTGCTCCCAGGGACAGGACAAGCAACAGCCTCAGCCTGTGCCAGGGGTTTAGGCTGGATATTGGGATAATTTCTCCACTCAATGGGATATCAGGCATTGGAGCTGGCTGCCCAGGGAAGTGGGTCAGTGGGGAACACAGGGGAGGTGCTGGGTCAGTGCTTGGATTTAAAGGTCCTTTCCAACCTTAATTCTGTGATTGTGGCAAAAATCCCGTGAGGAATCTGACTGCAATGCCCTGAGCATTCCCAAAAGGCACCTCCAGCACAGGCACTGCCCTCCCCAGGGAATCCCAGAGTGGGCTGGACCTCAAAGTCCATCCTGTGGATCCCATCCCATGGAACCCATCTCATCCCATGGATCCCATCCCATGGAACCCATCTCATCCCATGGATCCCATCCCATGGAACCCATCTCATCCCATGGATCCCATCCCATGGAACCCATCTCATCCCATGGATCCCATCCCATGGAACCCATCTCATCCCATGGATCCCATCCCATGGAACCCATCTCATCCCATGGATCCCATCCCATGGAACCCATCTCATCCCATGGATCCCATCCCATCCAATCCCATGGATCCCACCCCATGAATCCCATCCTGTGGATTCCAACCCATCCATCCCATCCCATGGATCCCATCCCATGGACCCCATCCCATCCCATGGATCCCATCCCATGGATCCCATCCCGTGGATCCCATCCCGTGGATTCCAACCCATCCATCCCATCCCATGGACCCCATCCCATGGACCCCATCCCATCCCACTCCATCCCATCCCATCCATCCCATCCCATGGACCCCATCCCATCCCATGGACCCCATCCCACCCTGCCAGGCTGCCCCCAGCCCCCTGTGCCCATCCCTGGAGCCAGGGCTGGATGTTTTGTTCAAACCAGCTGGAGGTGCCAAGCCTGCAGCTCAGCTCTGGCTGTGGAGCTGCCACCAGAGCCTCCCAATCCAGGGCTGGAGCTGTGAGCAGTCCAACTCCACCCACTCTCAGCTGGCTGCCTTTTAATCACACGCTCAATATCTCTGAAGATTAGACAATTATTTCCGCATAATTAGTGTCCAGAATGAGGCACAGGCAACATCCATAATGGGGTGCTTAACGAAAATATTAAAAGAAGGAAAAATCTTAAAGATGAGCTCACTGTATTACAAAATACACCCAGAGCCTGAACAAAAAGGATAAAAAAATATCCCCAGCCTGATTGTTGCCTGTGCTGTGCCACGGGGCTGCTCACGTGTGGCCTCCTCCACATCTCTGCCTGTTCCTCCCTCAGCAGCCAGAGACCCCCACAGAACCTCTCCTCTCACAGCCCAACACAATTCTCTCCCTTCCCCTCTCCCATTTGCCACTCTAATGGCTGTTTTCCTATTTCTTGTTTTGTTTCCTGCTCCCCGTTCTGCTGCTGAAGCACTTCTGACAAATCCCAAGGCACCCTCCCCCTGTTCCAGCCCTCATTAAGCTCCAGCCCCAGTCTGGGGTCACTGGAAAGTTCAGGAAGCTCCTGAGGAAGCTGGGATGATTAATGGGGGTGCATGGAGATAATGAGGGGCTGCCCAGAGCCCCCACCTCCCCAGGCTGGGCTCTCAGATCCCGGGCTCCCCACCCAGTTCTCCTCTCTGACTTTATTTCTCTGCTGAGATGGAAACCCAAGACAAACCCACTCGGTTCAAGGGACATTTTCCCACAGGCACTGCCCAGCCCCAGAGCCAGGGTTTGATGCAAAGCTGTTTGAGGAGGGCTGGAGCCACTCTCTGAGACACTGGGGTTTGGGATTTTTTCTGTTTAAACTTTTAAAATGAGTATTTCAAGCTGAGAGCTGAGCCACTGCAATCAGCTGAAGCTCTGGGGAGGGTTTGGGGTCCAGCCCTGATGTTTGAGCCACCACTGCCAGCAGCACCAAGGTGAGGAGTGGGGACAGATCTCCTGAAGGATTGACTAGGGAGTGATCTCAAAACAGGGGAAAAAAAAACCCACAACAGGGATTAATGTCAGCTCCAACACACAGCCAGACTCCAGAGAGTTTGGGAGTGGCAGGATACCCTGATTCCCTGCTTCCTGCTGCCAGGAAAGAAGTTTGTTGCTGCAGATTTCACTACCAGCAAAAGCCAAAGTCAACTCAAAATGCCCTCCTGAAAATTATTCATCTGGGGAACATTATACATGCAAAAAAAAAAAAAAAAAAAAAAGATGATGATGCCAGGGAGCAACAAGAGTTCCAGCAACATCTTCATTACAAGGTATTTTTCTCTTTAAAGAGCCCACGGAGCCAAGCATCCAATGTCATGTGCAACAGGCAGCAGGCATAATTCAGCATAGAAATTAAGAGAGCCATTATTATTATTATTATTATTTTAATCACATTAAAAGGACTCTCCAGGGTTTTGCAATTTTGGGATCACAGGGAAGGAGACCCAGAGACAGAAGAGAAAAGGTGCAGTAAGTGATTGCACAATTGGAGGTTCCCATTTCTCTTCTGGTAGCTGGGATATTGCTGAATTAATATTTTCATTCAATTACCTCTCCTCTGTTATATATTCACAGAGCAATTTCTGTCTCTTCTAATTGAGCTGGGTGTGTTTGCTGCCTGCTAAACCCTGGCCAAAGCCTGGAAGAAGGAAGCAGCTCTTTGGGAAATGTTTGGCTCAGCTGGCCAGACTGGGGGGCTGGAGGCACTAACCCTGGGAGGACGTGGAGATTTTGGGGTCCAGCACCTGAGCTGGGAGCCCCAGAGCAGCTGCTGTTAACAGCTGCTCTCACAGGGGCTTAAATCCAGTGGGGATTGCTGGAATCTGCAGTGGGATTCCTGGAGTCCCCCTGCAGATGTGAGCCTGGCAGGTGACAGTGCCACAGGGCAGTGCCAATGCCCGGGGGATCTGCCAGGCAGAGCAAACCTGCAGGCTCTGGAGCTCAGCACAAGCACTCTGCTCCTCCCCAGAGGCCTCCCTGCATCTATCCCTGTGGTGGCTGCTTTTCCTCTCCAGCCATTTCATCCCCTCTTTTTAATCCTGGAGAGCCAAAGCAGCCCCATTTCCAGGCTGAGGCCAGTGACCTCCTGTCTTCACAGCAATCAGCTCTGGCCCAGCACACAAACACAGCCCAGGCAGCCACGGATTTTCCCAGGAATTCCTCCACCCTGTGGCCCTGTCACCAGGCAAGCAAACCCACGAGAGCCCTGCTGCAGGATGAGGTGCAAACCCCTCCTGTGCTTTCCACCCAGCTGCTGGCAGAGCTCTGCCCCTGCTGCCCTGGCAGTGGCCTGGCTGTGACAGCTGGCACTGGATTTCTGCATGCTGCAGGAATTCAGCACATGCTGAGAGGAGCAACGAGGCAACGAGGCAAGCCATGATTTCAGGCATGACATCGAGTGGGCAAAGAGGGAGAAAAGGGGAGAAAAGGGGAGAAACCTGGTTAAGGCTTGCTATTTTTAAACTGAAATTAATAAACCAACGTGCATTTAGGTGGTGAAAAACGCCTAACAGCACAGCAAGGTTCTGTGTTTACTTGCTGTCACTGATTTCAGAGCAAATTGGCTCAGGTTATAAGTCAAAGAAAGATTCTTCTGCTGCCAGCACTGCACACTTCAAGAGATATCTGAAAATCAGGCTTCTCACCTTATCATTGTTAAAAGACTGTGCAATCAAAATGTAACTGACAATTCAGCTGATGCACGAGCAGAACGAGATGCCAGCTCACTCTCCCGTAGCTACAGAAGCTCTGTAAAGCTAACAGGATTTTAAAAACATTTTGTCAGAAAAATAAGTGGCTCTGACAGAGCTGGGGAGCGGGCAGAATAACAATGCAGTGCTCTGGAGCTCAGGGTGCCAGGTGCATTCCAGGGGCTGTGACACCCAGAGCTCTGCCAGCCCCACCCCAAGGGAGCCAACCTTTGCAAACATCAGGGAATTTAATCCTTCCAGCACCACAGGCAGCAGTGCTGAGGTGCTTGAGAAGGGTTAAAATACCTGCATCAGGGCTGGGAGCAGAATTTGTACCTGCAGGGCTCCAGTGTCACCCTCACCACGAGCTCAGCTGGGCCACTTTCCTCAAATGCTCCTGACCCAGCACCTGTGGGGGTGCTTGGAACAGAGCCTGGCACTCTGCAGCTCCTCCTCGAGAAATCCTCAGACAATCCTGAGCCCCCCCCAGCCGTGGGGACCAGCTGGAGCCCCTGGTGCTGTGGGGTTTGCTCCAGCAGAGATCAGCCCCCAGCCTGCTGGAGCAGCCTGCCCCCTCCGTGGCAGCCTCACACATCTGAGAGCCTGACCCACCTCACCCCACCTCTTACCACAAGCATCACTGATGAATAATTAATGCTGATGAAAGGAGCACAGCTTGTGGGTTTAAGGCAAGGGCTCTGGAGCTGCAGTGATTGTAAATGACAGCAATCACAGCAGTTCTGTGCAAATAAACTCAAATAAACTCCGTCCAGAAACGTGGGAGAGGCTTGGTGAGAATGATGCCTTAGAAACAGGAGCTGGAGAACACCAAGCACCAGCAGGAACGGGGGCCAAGTCACCAGATCAAAGTCTGGGAGAGAAAGTGTCTGGAAAATACCTGGGAAGGGGCTGAGCTGGATCTCTGGAGACATGAACGGGGTGGGGGATCCAAGTTTTCCTGCCTGAGCAGGAAAATGGGGAGGGATGCTCTCTCCTGGCTGTCAGGAGAAGCAGGACACTCTGTAGGAGCAGAATTCAGAGTCCATTTGCATTTCTGCTTGGACTAGAGGGAATATTTGGTCCAGAGCAGCTCCCAAGGCTGAGGCTGCCAAACTGATGGCTGCAAGTGAGCAGCAGCAAAATGTATCACCCTTCAGGAACTTGATTGCTTCCCATGCACACAAACACACTCGAAAATAGCCCCAAAGAGGTTCCTCCCCTCCCACATGGAAGCAGCTGCAGAGAAATCTCAGCTTAATATTGACATTTCCAGCCTGGAGAGCACCCACTTTGCCTCCCTTCCCAGCTGGAGTTTGGAATAAAAAGACACTTGAAGTGACAGGAGGAGGGGAGTGGGCAACAATGCAGGGCCACAGTGCCCTGTCCTCCTTCCTCAGAGCTCTGAGGGACAGAGGGCTGCAAGGAGGGGCTGCCTGACACTGCCCTCCTCCAGCAGGCACAGCTGGAAGCAGGAAAAGCCTATTAAAAGGCTGAAATGTGCCATGTAGCTGCTTTTCTGCAATTGTCTGCAAATCCTCGTGCTCCAAAGCATTTTCCTTGAGAGCGCTCACAGGCACACTACAAACAAGCATAAGTACTGTCAATTGTTTTAGCATGATAAATGCATTTTAAGGCTTTCAATATTTTTGTCTGTTTACTGGCACGCTCCTTGAGGAATTTTGACAAGCTTGCCAGAGTGGAAGAGCTGCAGAATGCTTCAGCTTGCTGCTGAACTCCATGCAAATTCTCAAGTGAAGAGGCTGGCTGTTGCTGGAGGGGGCTGAGAGAGCAAAGCAAAGGCCAAACCCCCCCAGACTGGGGCTCCTGGCAGGGAGGGGCTGGGCAGGGGCTGCTCACAGCCAGCCTGGAACACCCCAGACCTCCTCCCCTGACCCTCCACAAGGGTTCCTGGGCCTTCCTTGCAGCCCAGCTGGGATCAGCTGTGGCCTCACCACCCCCACAGCAAAGGACTTGTCCCTGATGTCCCACCCAGCCCTGCCCAGCCAGTCTGAAGCCACTCCTGTCACTCCAGACCCTCCTAAATGCTCTCTCCATCTTTCTTGTCCTCCCTTCAGGTCCTGGAAGGCCAGAGTTGGCCCAAACCCCTTCCCTTCTCCAGGCTGATGGTGCCATTTCGCCATTATCCCTTCCCTTCCCCAGAGCTGAGCAGGATTAGGGTTTGCAGCAGAGACAATTTACATCCCCAAAAGCCAACAAATACCCCAAAACCACAACAAGTATCCCACCAGAATGAGAAGGGGAACAGCACTGAAAGTGGCTCACGTAAAAAAGGAGGTAGTCTGCTAAAGAGTAAAATTATACAAGCCAGTTAGCACAGAGTATAAAGAGCTTTTAATATTGATTCAATATTTCATGGAATTCACATCTTGCTCAACAGTGGAGAAACGAGAGAGAAAATGCTCAATTTGGTCAGGTCCCGATGCCTACAAGCTCAGACAAATAGCAGCATTGTCAGCTCTGGGCTGGCTTCATGTTTTAATAAAGACACTTTCATTTTAGCACTGCTCCCAAGCACGTTTGGAGCTGGCCCTGCTCAGGGAGGTGACCCAGGCTGGGACTGGGAGCTGCCTGCAGGGACCAGAGCCCAGCCCTGCACTCACAGCCTTGCTCTCCCCAGCAGCGAGAGGGACGAGATCAAAGCTGGCACAGACACCTCCCTGCACTGCAGAGAGAGCAGCTGCCCTGGACAAGTGACCTTCAGAACCTCAGGAGAAGTGGAATTGCAGCAAGGGAGCCCCACTCACCGAACATGTTCCCGATGTGGCCGTTCTTCGTCAGCGGGCGCAGCTCGTTCTTGCCCAGGGCGTACTGCTTGTAGTTATCCCAGGCAAACTTCATCATCTGGGGGGGAAAAGGGGATGGAGACAGTCAACAGAGGGAGAACTTCCAAACCTGAGCTCTGGCAATCATGGGAGTTTCCCACTCGCTGCTGAACCCATGGCCCATTAATGATAAAATCTTAATTCCCGCTGAGCGCGAGGAGTGCGGCTGCATCCAGAGGCTGAGTCTCCAGCTGATCATCTCTGCTGAAGAACCTGGCACATCTCCCACCAAAACCCTCACCTTGGCCCTGCAAACCACGTGGGAGTTGTGAAAGCTGTCTGCATCTCTGAATTTCCAACCTTTTCCAGAGAGCAGCAGTATTTCAGAGTGGCTGTTAAAATGGGCTGAGAATGTCAGGCCAAGGCTGAGCTGTCCCCAAGTAGAGGAGAAAGGGATCTTAGGGATGCTCAGAGGTTTTCACTCTGTTCATTGACAGAACACATTCCCAAAGACCAAACCCATGGCATTTGGTTATCTTCTATCAAAACTCCTCAGTGCTTTCTGCAGAGAGCTCTGCACACGGGCTGGTGATTTCTGAGCAAGCCCTTCCAACTCAAACAATTCCTTTTGGGATGTTTGAGCTGTCCTGCCCGGGCCCAGCCCCCTGACCTTCCCCTGAGGGCTGTGCAAGTTCCAACACACACACACACACACACACACACACACACACACACACACACACACATATCCCAGCACAGCTTTCTCTGTCCTCCTGCCTCTGGCTCCAGCTGGGAGGAAAAATTAAACCTGCAAGTGTCGTTTCTTCATCTGGGAGAGACTTGTCAGCTTCCAAGGAGTGCCTTAAATAAAGCTGCCTTTTCTAACCCCCCCAGCCTGGCTCTGAGCAGTCCCAGCCCCAGCACTGTCCTGAACATCCTTTGATTCAATCCCCAGGAAAAAAAAAAGATAACAAAGGGGAAGAACGGGCTTCAGAGACTCAACCATGTTCTCCAGCAAAGATAAGAGCAGTCTGAAACGCTTCCCTCAGACCAGACTTTTGAAGGGAAATGACAGTTTAAACCAAATCCTTCCTCCACAGAGTGCTCCTGTCTCGTGTCTGCAGCAGCATTTGCTGCTCTATTTCAGGATCAGAATCTGCAGGTTCCTTTGGTCTGAAATTCCTCCTGTCATCTCAGCTCTTACTCTTCCCTCCAGCTGTGTGTTTCACAAACCCATCATCACAAGCCCCTGGCAGTATCCTCCTTAATTAGCAAAAAGCCACATCCCCAGATTCCCCCCTCCTTTTTAAACATCGAGCTTCCAAAGTAAAGTTTCCTGGAGCTGTTCATATGGAGGAGGATAAACATTTGCTGAACTGATTGATAACACTCGGGCTCCAACACCACCAGGAGATGGAATGCTGGACAAACAAATAAAGCCAATTTGGGGTTGAAAAACAGTGTGGGATGAATTAGCCAGTGGAAAGCTCTGCTGAGGAAACTAAAAAACGACCCAGGGAGGGGGAAGAAACCCTCCACAAAAGGCACTCACACGTGTCCCAGCCATACGACTTGGGGTGTTCATGTCTGCCAAATCTCTGGGGTTTTTCCCCAGTGGCAGCAGGTTCTAAATGGGAAGCTCTCATTCTTCGTGAACATTCCAGGGTGGATCTTTGAGGAGCTGGGGGAGAGCAGAGGCTTTCCTGCGTCCCCAGGGTGGTGTTTTTAAAGCCACAGCGAGCAGCAGGCTCCTGCCCCAAGGATTCATCCAGGCACCCCCGGGTGTGGAAATCACTCCGGCTTGTTCCCTACAACTCCGAACGCTGGAACTCTGACTCAGTATCATTTTAAGCTGAGTATGACATTTTATTTCCTCCCCTCGACTTCTTTAACCCCTCCACCGCAGAGGGGTGAGCCCAGCCAGGCTGGCACAGACCCCCCCATGCCAGGGAGGGCAGGAAAAGCACCCCAGCTTTCCCCTCAGCCTCCTACAGGGAAAATCTCCTTTTTCCCCGTCTCCTCAAGACAGCGAGGCTCCCAGAGTGCCCCAGCGCTGACACGGGCACCCCTCACCCGCCTGTTCAGCCCTTCCAGCTGCAAGAATTTCCCCCTAAAAGATTTCTGTGTCAGGCTCTGCCGATGCTGAGCTGCTCCCCAGGGAGGCAGGGGATGGACGGCGTTGCAGAGCTGCCTCCTGCAGCTGCCAGGCTCCCTCTAGGTGAGGCACCGTGCTGGCTGCCTCCCAGCCCCGCACATTTGGGAGGCAGGGTGCAGAACGTGGCAGCTTTTCCTCTCCCGGCATCCCAGAGCTCCCCCCTGGCCGCTGTCGGCTCCGAAAAAGCAGCAACTGGAAAAGCTGGAGAGCCAAAAAAGCATCTGCACCTCTCTGCCCGTCCTGGCTGCCTCTCCAGCCCAAATTTAGCACCTCGGCTTCCCAAGCACCCGGGGGATGCACAAGGTCCTGACAGTGGGGGCTCCACATTCACAGCAGCTCCCTGGGAGCAGAGATCCCAAATTCCAGGCTGGAGGGGGATGTGTGTGAGGTGAGGTGTTCCAGGCTCATTTCTGAGCAGCCACCACGATTAGAAGTGAATATTTTATGCCATTCCAGTCCCTGACACGTCACAATACATCAGTGTTAACATTGTGCTGTTCTGCACTTGAAAAATGGCACCAGAACCACAAAAATTATGGAAATAGATCCATAATTTCAGATTTTGTTCTCACCAGTGAGCCATCTGCCACCTAATAGACAATTATCTATTTGGCCCTGGTATTCTAAGCACTCTGGGTCTCAACTGATTTATAGAAGAGAGTTCTGAATTTATAACTTAATTTGTCAGATTGTTCTTCCTTTCCTTTCACCTGTAAGTCACTTGTTACTTTGCAGAGTTTCAGCTGCCCAGCCAGACAAGTCTGTATGAAAATCACCCAGAAATGACAGAAGTGAGCTCTGAAAACCTGCACTGCCTTTTCCACCGTTTAGATCCTTATCTTTTCTCGGGCTTTGCTCCATCCACACCCCAAAAGGAGCCGCCTTTCAAGCCCCCCTGTGTTCCAGAGGCAGCGGCAGAACAAAAAGCATTTAGAGGATGCTGTGATCCAGGTAATGAGGAAACAGTTCTTGGGATAAAAACTTGACAAAGAAAGTGTTTTCACTTTGAAGAGATGTGCAGATCTTTAGCACATTTAATAACTAAACCGCTCCAGATCTCTGGGTTTATAGACTTGCAAAAAGCAGAGGGATGAGAGGGGAGAAAAAAGAAGAAAAAGCTCCCCCCACCATCACTTGCCCTTCTTTTGTTAACAGGGAAGATTTCCAAATGCAGAGCATTCCCAAACAGCTATTTGATTAGTTTTATCCATCTAGACTGGGATAATTAGTAAATGCTTAAAAGATGAAATCTAAATATACCAACCAATCAGCCCCTTTCAAGCACTTCCAAGGAACATTACACAAAGCCATTATCTTCACAAGATAACCACTTCTGTGGCTCTTTAGCCTCCTTCCTTCAACTCCCCTTCAAATATTTCACTAAAAAATAGCAAAGAATTTTCCAGTTTGGGTTAAAAAAAAAAAAAAAGGAGGGCAGAGGGGTGAGTGTAATTTTCTTTCCCCATTGTATTCCTAACTTGTTTTTTCCCCCCTGTCTTCCTTTTCCTGCAGCTGGAAACAGATTATTTGTCCTGTCAGTTTTCAAAGCAGGACCTGTTCTTTCTTTTCCTCCTTTAACCTCCCTGCTGCCCACGGCAGCCCTGTGCCAGTTTGGGTTTTTAAGCTGCAATAATGCCATTTATTTCCCCCTGCTGTACAAAACATAATTTGCCAGATGACAAGAGAGAGAGAAAAGGAGGAACTGCCAGTCTTGTAGGAAGAAGTCTGCCCGAACACATTGGGAGAACTCATTTCTATTTGGAATAATGGATGTATTTTTCCTTTCTCAGACTTGCATAAACCTGTATAATTCAGGATCTGCAGAAAAGGTAATGAAACAGCATCATGTTTATTTTGTGTTGCTGCCTTCAGTATTATCACCTGGAGATATTTATATCCAGGCAGACAGCAGGGCAGAATGCTATAAAAAGGCTGGAATTCATTTGAAAACCTTTAATAGAAAGCTGAGCAACTTCTCAGGTTTCTTCTGCCGGCCCATGTCCCTGGTAATGCTTTTATGTAACAGCAAAATGCTAACAAAAAGGCTGTGTGCTCACTCCAGTGTGTGGAGATGTTCCATTTAGGCATCACTGACACCCAGAGCTTCCTCTGGCTGCTCTAAAAGCCTGGGAGTGCAGAGCAGGAGCTGCAGCTCCAGGGATGTTACCAAGCAACTCCCCGAGATGGACAGCACCACTGATAATCCACCCTGAAGTGATTACACTTGATAATTACAGATTACAGTAAATCCAATAGATCCCAAGAGGAACTCCAGCAATTTAAAGGCACACTGGCTCACCTGCCTCTCTGCCAGCAGCCATGTTCTCTGCTGCCTGGGATGAACTCCCAGGGAACTGCAGGGATTTCCATTTCATCACTTCCAACACTGCCAGCCTCACCAGTCCATCCAACACCCCCCCTCAAATCAAACTCACCCTTTGAACTGATGGCAAAGGGGAAGAACTGAGCCTGGCACTGCCCAAGGAGGCCAGGAGAGCACAATCCCAACTCCAGCCCTTTCCTCTCTGCTCTCCACTGGTGACTCTGGCAGAGCTGTCACAGCTCAGCCTCTCCTGCACAACAGCCAAGACACTGCTCAGAAAACTGATCCCCATCACTGCAACAATGGGGGGATTCTTGGGGAAGTCAGAAGAAATCGCCTTCCAGCAAGTTACAATATAAAAAAAAAATAAGTTTAAGCTCTCCTTGCTGTTCTCAGCCAGCCAGGCCAGGGTGAGTTCTCCAGCACAGCCCTGCAGGGCAAAAGCAGGGCTGGGAGCCTGATCTGCTTGGGGAGGACAGAAAAAACCCAGCCAGGCTGTCAGTGCTAGTGGAAGGGCAGATACAGAACTCAAGAGTCTCCCCGACTCAGTCCCTGCAAGGAAAAGCTGAATGGGAGAAAAACAGCTGAAACCACAATTAAACTAACACCTAATTAAATTCCTAATGCGACTAGATTTAACCGTGTCAAGAGGGGGAAAAAAATAAAACCCTTCTAGGGCTATCTGAGGCACTAAACCCCAGCTGGATCCAGCTGCATCTAAATCAGGAAACATGTCAGCAAGAGCAGTTGATTTTGCAGTTAGCTCTGTAATGAGATGCTGGCCTGGAAGAGGCCCACAATGGCTTTGAGAACAAATTTGCAAGTCTAGACCAAAGCACGGCGTGATTTAGTGGAGACAGGAGGGAAACTGCAGCCTGCTCTTCCTTCACTTCCCAGAATCAAAATGGGGGAAATTCTGATAGGAAAAAAAAGGAATTTGTGTGCCTGGCCACCCTGACACCTCAGCCTTGTGTTCCCTGCAGGCCCCTAGAGCTGATCAGAGTCAGGAGACTCCAGAGCATGCACAGCCACAGCAGCACAATAAATAACAACTAAACACAATAAATAACAACTAAACACAATAAATATCCCTTCTGTCCTAAGCCTGTCACCTCCAGTGGCCACTCAGGCCCTGCTGGCACTGGGTTTAGGGAGCTGGCAGCAAAAGGCAACCCCTGAGGCCAGGGGGATCAGAGCTGAGGGGTGGGTTCTCCCTGGATGGACCCCCAAAGTCACCTGGACACTGCAGGAAGCACTGGGGTCACTGTGCAAGGGCAGCTGGGGCTCCTGACAGGGACACCACGGGAAGGTGCTGTGGCAGCAGCCTCAAAGTGAAGAGTGGGTCCAGGAAGGGTTGAAAATTGAAGAGGTGACACTTAAGAAAGCTGAGCTTAAAGCCAAAGGAATAGTTCTGCTCTCCCTTGCTGCCAGCACAGAGGGCAGAAGCAGCTCTTTGAGCAACATCTGTAAGCACAAGGAAATCAGGGAAGAAGTTTCAGGTCCATATAAAAGGGGTTTGAGGTTTTTACACCCCAGTGTCTCAGCTGACTTCCCAAGCTGACTCCTGTTGTGTGTTAGGAGATGATTGGCAAACACAGAAAGGCCTGAGCTGCTGCCAGGGCTGCAGGAGCACCAGAAAGCCACCAGCACCCATTGTGTGACACTGCTATTTGCATTTTTTCAAGTCTTTTTCACTCCAGGCTGGACAGCCTGGCTTTCTAGCACACTTTAAGGAAGGAAAGTGGGGAAAAAATTACTTCCCTAGCAGTGATGCTCCTTCAAATGTCACCTCTGAGCCCCCTCCTGGGTTTTGTGCCTGCAGCACAAACCACCCAGGAAATTCCCTGAGCTCTTAAGATTTTGAGCACTGTCTTATTCCTGTAGGCTGCCTTGAGGGCTCTTCCATTTCAGCTACTTCCCTTCAAGCATGTACAGCACACGGGCTTTGTAAATCCCTAATTACACACAGACTACAAATTCTCCTTGCAAGTGCCCAGCATTCCATGGGCAACAGCTGAGCAGCCAGGCCAGAATCCATCAGCTCCTCCCCAGAATCCCCCCACGCTGAATGGGAAGGTGGAAACACAAACACGAAGCAGGATTGTTTTTACAGGCCTGCATTATGACAAGAGGAGGTTTTTCCCCTTCCCCTACAGACACCATCTGCACAGGACTCTCATTTCTGGAGTCACAGCCCAAGGGGATGCTCAGAAGGAGCTGTAGCCATAAGTAACCCAAAATGCTGCAAGAAGAAGGAAGAAAAGGAAAAGGTGTGGAAGCATTTTGCTTTTCTTTTTCAAGGAAAAGAAAAAAAAAACAAAAACCAAAGTCTCTAGAATGTATTGGGCCTGTCTGTTTGACAGCCTGTAGGACAAACGTCAAACAGATCAATAATGAAAAGAAACAAAACAGAGAGGAGAGGAGGCTTTGTGCTCCTGAGCCTTGGATGTGGAGGCATGGCAGGAATCCTCAGTGGGCTTGGAAGAGAAGGAGTAAACAGGCTGCAGAGATCTGTGTGCAAAAGTGGAAGAGAAGGGGTAAACAGGCTGCAGAGATCTGTGTGCAAAAGTGGAAGAGAAGGAGTAAACAGGCTGCAGAGATCTGTGTTAAAGTGGAAGAGAAGGGATAAACAGGCTGCAGAGATCTGTGTGCAAAAGTGGAAGAGAAGGAATAAACAGGCTGCAGATGCCTGGGTGCTAAAGCTGCAGGGAGCCAGCCCAAGGCAGGCCAATCCAGTCTCCCTGGCCTGAGCAGCCTCCCTGTGTGGCATGGACAGCAGGATGCTCCAGAGCTGGGCTTCTGGGGGGGCTCAAGCCCAGCAGCCAGGCTGGGCAGTGCAGAGCCAGCCCAGGGAACGTTTCCTAAGCACTCTCAGAGACAGAAAGTGAGGATCAGCCTGCCAGCCACCACATCTGCCCGAGACAAAAGGAACAGCCCCGTGCCTCAGACCCAACCCACTGGGACTCTCCCCATTTCAGCCTCACTCCCCCCCTCCTGAGCTGCCTCTCCCCCCAGCACCCACAAGGTGTGAATTGCTTCTGACACATGGATGGCTCAGGGGCCCAAAACACAGCAGAAGCAGATGGGAGAACTGAAGGAAAGGAAGAAGGGAAGAATAAAATGTAAATACAGGCCAAGAGTCATCCTGCATCACTCCTGTTCTGCACTGTGAGAATGGGTTTAGGGAGCAGGAGGAACATCTGTTTGGAAACTGGCTTTGTCTCAGCCCAAATGCTGAAACAGGAGAAAGAGGGAGGCTGAGGACTGCCAGCACACCTTGTGCTTCATCTCACACTTGGATGGCTTAGCAGGAGAGATCTGGGAGGATGAGTTTAGTTTAATGATTTCTTGCTGGTTCACCTGCTCCCCATCTGTCTTTGTAGTCCTTGCTCAGAGGGACAGATTGGAGCACTGCTGTCCTCTCCCTTTTCCAGAGTTCCTCGTGATTGGAACTTCTGAAGAGAGGAACAGAGCCATTCTCGAGTATTAAGTAGTCAGCTGAGATTAGTCCAATAATTTATCACAGGTAATAGCTAATAACAGACACAAGAAACTCACTCAGAGCCTTGCCAGAGCCACGTGTCAGAGCTGACACCTTACAAAAGTGGTACAAGAAATCCTTGGACCACAGTGGCAAGTTTATTAGCCAGAGGCTGATAAACCCTTCCAGGAGCCCCAGAGCCCACAATAAATCACACAAGCCAGGTGGCAAACCCCGGATCCCTGATGAAAAGCAGGTTGGTGGGGTGGGTGTGAGAACAATGCTGGGATTCAGCTGGCAGGATGGAGGGGCCTGGCTCTGCCTGGCCTGACCTCCCCTCCTCACAGGGCTCAGGGCTGGGGCTGGCTCTGCTCCAGCACAGCCATCACACGGCAGTGGCTAATGGACTGCTGACAGAATGAGGCAAGGGATGGCAGCTTGGGGGATCTGGGTAATAAACTGCAGAAAAGAGACACAGAGGGTCACCAGAATTCCAGGCAGCTCCTTGCTCACAGACCCCACAACAGTGCAGAAGGGGCACCCACAGAACTGCTCAGGCCTAAGGAACCTCCACTTACCAAATCCCACCCTAACACTCAACTCAACATTTTACTGAAGCCTTTGAAAGCCAGAAATGAAAGAACCAAGAGAGCTGCCTCTGGCTTCGTCCTGTGCCAGCCAGAGCAGAAATCAACCTGAATTATTTTGCTGTGCAGGCACTGATGAGAGAGGGCAGAGCCACAGCCAGCAGCAGCAGGGTTCTGGTTCTTTGGGCTCAGCAGCACCCAGCACAAACCTCGGAGAGACAAGATAATCAAACCAGGGTGGTTCAGCAATCCTGACACGGGCTTGGTGCTGGAGAAAGCCCTTCAGGAAAGCCAGAACAGCACCAGAAATCAGCCAAGGGTTTGTTTGGGTTCACCAGCGCTGAATTCCAACATAAATACGTGTCCTTCCTAGATAACTCCAGAGAAAAATGGGGCTCAGCTGGAAGGAGTGGCAGAAGCATCCCGTTTCCACTGAAGTACTTTATTTGTATTTTATCCTGCTGGCTAACCCAGGCAGCAGGAGGGTTTCAGGATGGATGAAACGCGATTACTTTGTAATTATCCTTTGTTACTTCTCAAAGAACAGGGTTCTGCACTTCCCTCCCTGCCCAGGGAAATCGTGTTAACACAATTAGAGCAAGAGCCCTGCTTCAAACACGGCTGCTCGGACGTTGCTAACACGGCTCCAATTCTCAGCACAGACAGTCTGCAGAGCCATCCTGCTCCATAAATCAGCAGCAGTTCTGTCACAGAGTCCCTCTGAAGGGAAGGGACACTCTCTAGGAGGAACACTGGCTGTATATCATCATCCTGTGCTAGTGCTGCTGCCACGAGACGCTGCAGCATCTCTCCATCTCCTGCATTTGATATTCTTTGCAGCCTTATTCTTGTGATATCTAAGGGAAGAAATCTAACAACAGCTCCAGGGCCACGCAAGGCAAGTGTTAGAGGCCAGATTAGAACTAATGAGCTCCTGGCTCCCACTCAATCCCAGCCTTTAGAACAATTAGCTCAAATAAACCCAGGAACCGCTTCCTGCTCCGCTGTCGTCTGCCCGTCCACCCCGGCAGCTCCTGAGCTGGAAAACTTCAATTGGCTTTGACAGAGGGGAGAGGTCACAGAGAACCCAAAGTCCAGAGCGAGCCGCCAGCACGGGGAGACCCCCGGAGCGCCCCAGGGAGGGGGGCAGCACAAGGCTCCTGCTGCTCCTCCGGGCACCGGGCTGCTGCCTGTGGCTCCCCGGGGCAGGGCTGGGAGACACGGAGGGACACCACGACACCGGGGCAGGCGCTGCCTGGTGGCTCTAAGGATGTGGGAGGGTTTCAGCACGCAGGGCTCCCATTCCTAGAAAGCTGCACTCTGTTCCCTGCAGGGCAGAAGCCTCAGGATCACAGCCCCCCTCCCAGACCCCCGTGCCTGCAGTGACAGCGGCTCACAGCGGGCACTGGGCAGCTGTCGGCAGCGGGAGATGCGGGAGGGAAGCACGGGAGTCCCTTCGGGTCAGTGCAGCCTCCCGCTGTCCCTCCGGAGTGCTGAGTGCTCTGCTGCACATCTCCCTGCTGCCCTAGGGATGGAGCAGCGTGTGCTCATCCACAGCCGTGCCCCCAGGGCTATCAGACCTGGGCAGTGTCCTGCTCGAATCCCCACAGCCCTGTGCCCCGGGGCGCCGCCGAGAGCCCCGCAAGCAGGGGGTGTTTGTTATGCAGCGCTCCAGCTCCTGTGCTCGGGTCCACCCTGCACGAAGCCCGGATTACGTGCGGCTCGCAGACACCGCTGCCCACCACAGCTCCTCTGGAGCCCTTCCAAAACGCGGTGTCAGATGGTGAACTCCAGTGCCAGGGGACTGAGAGCAAAGACAGCAATCATGGCAGCGTGTGCTGCTCATGCCACATCCACTGAAAAGGGTTTTTCTGGGGAATGTAAATGTGGGCGCTTCCTTAGGTTTAAAAATCAGAATGCTCCCAGCACCAAGATTTCCTCTTGCCACCACCACAGTGAATATTCCTTCCTGCCTTCTCCTTCTGACAGCTCCATGTCAGTTCTACATTCAGGTCAGTCTCTCATTTAGTACTAAGGTACATTTCCCTCTCAGCACAGCCATGCCTCCAGCACAGCACACCTGTGGGCATCCTGGAAAGCCATTTCCCCAGGCCCAGCACTTGCAGTCACTCCTCACCCTGCAGAGCTGGAGCGTGCACCAGCTCTAAGTGGCAGTTCAGAAAGCAGTCTAGCATCAAATTCAGTTGTTGTGGAACAAGTGCTTTCACTGCTAGATTTGGGGAGAGAAGAGCAAATGACTGCAAACTGCAGAGCACTCCCAAATTCCAGAGTGCCCTCAGCTCGGAGAGCTGGGTCAGAGTGAGCTCTGAGATGCCACTGAGGCAAAGAGCCCTGAGCACAGCACATCAGGCATGTTCTGTGCTCCTCACTCTACCCACAGAACAAATACAATTTTAGTCAATTAACTGCATCCCCTACAGCTCAAACAGGCTCGAGGTCAGGTCTGAATTCTGTTTGCATGAATCCACCGGAGGCTACTGAAGCAAAAAACCCACTGCATGCACCATTTGTGGGATTTACACTACAGTACCCCTTTCACAGGTTCAGTAAATAAATGCATGAGCAGTGTGGAGCAAAGGAAAATTCCAGCAAGGCTGGAGCCAGCAACTGCTTCAAACTGCAGAGAAATTCTCTCTTGCAGAGGCATTTCTACCCCAGAGAAAGAACTACAATCTGATCACAGCACGTCTGACTGGTTTGAGATCATAATTCCACTCCACCACGGTAAATATTTTACTGAGAACTGGCTTCCTTACCCCCAGCAGCCAGAGCAAGTCTGTGGGATGTCCCTGGGTCTCCATCTGCCCAGCACACAGGATCAGAGCTGCCCCAGGTGCCTCGGTGAGGAAGATGAGCACGGGAGGTGCATTCCCAGCTGGAGCTGTGCCTGGTGCTCCTCACGTTCCCAAACCTCGGAGGGATTGTGTGACCAGCCCCGAGTGACACAGCAGGAAAAGGCATTTTCTCCAAAGGGAAGCACAGAAAGTTGCACAGTGCAGGCAAAGGGACAGGTCTGGCATCTTTTTCCTGCTGGCTGTGGAAAGGAGGTGCTCAGAAATGCCCAGTAATTTGATTCCCAGCCCAGCTCAGCCTGAGAGCTGCTCTGAGCCCTGCTTTGGCTAACTGTGATCAGAGCCCAGCCCCAGTGCACCTGCGAGCTCCAGGAGACCACCCAAAGCCACACAGGTGCACCAGAGGCAACCAGCACCAGAGCTGAGGCTCTTCCCAGCAGGGCTCAGGGCTGTGAAGAAAAAAAAAAAAAAAACCCAACAAAAAAAACTGGGGAGAAGCTGCAGTATTTCCCAGCTCTGCCCCAAAAATGTGCAGTTTTTTCACTGAGCAGTCAAAACCACACAAGGGGAACTCAGCAACCAACACCAAGGGGCTTTCAGCAGAGGCTGAGCTCCTGATAACATTCCTGTCTCTGCTAATTATCTTCCAGTGATAAACTGTCAAGATATTTGTGTTTGAAAGATGGATCCACCTGCTGCTGTGCAGAGTGATGCAGGGTAACTGTGTACACGGCTGTGGTGCCTCTTTCCCCCCAGGGGCTGATTTCTGAGAGCAAACACATCTCTGGAGCTGTGTTAGAAGAGGACAGGGGCCAGCCAGGTGAGGCAGGGAGGTGGGGATGGGAGGAGAAGCCAGGATGAAGAGAAACAAGCAGGCTTTGGACTCACTAACCCAGAGGAAACGACCGCGGGTGTCAGAGCCAAGGGGACAATCCCTGCCTGCATTTGACACATTCCCTCACTTGAGAGGGACAAAGGGCCCTGCCAGGTGCAGGCATGAGGCACTGCCACACCTCAGGCATGGAAATGTGCCTTGTGCACCCAGAAGAGAAAAGGAAAGCGAGTAAATCTCTTCCTCTGTTCACATTTTTCTCACGTCCCATGACTGAGCTGGAAGTGTTTAATGATGAACTTTGTCTTTGAGCACTGGTTGGTATAAAAATACTCTCAAGAACTGCTCTTCCCTGTCTCCCCACCTATGAGACCCACGAGGCAAGGCAGGAGTGCAGCAAGGAGCAGCCTGTTTGGCTCCATCCATCATCAGCAAAACTGTCAGCTCAGCTCCACCAGCAAAATCTTTATTACTGGTTATGATGCAGAAGGCAGGAACCACACGGCCTGATTTCCTCAGATCTGAGGCTGAGTTTGCAGAGGCAGCAGTTAGAGGGGAAATAATTTTGACTTTTCCCTGAGCCAATTTGATCTGGAAATTGTTGAGAGCAAATAAATATGGAATCCCACCGTGGCATTTCTGCAGTCACTCTCCAGCTACAACCGCTTCCCTTTTTTTCCCTGAGCATCAGAGATTTGTATTTGGCACATGTAAAAAATCAGCTAATCCCCAAAGCCATGCCTGACTGATCAATTACACAACTAATACCTCTTCCAGAGGTCATCTCAAGAGATGAATAAATAATCCCTTCCAAAATTTCCCAACCTGCAGTGTGGGGAGATTTGTTATTTGCCTTTCTGCAGCTTTCCTGGAAAGGTCAGAGTGGCCCCAAGCCCTGGGCTGCCCACAGGAACACACAGCCCATTCTCCAGGTGACCAACGACCTTTAGCAGCACAGGCTGTGCAACACAGCTGCTCTCTTTGTCAGTTCTCAAATAAACAGCTCTGAACTGACCTGGGCTTGTCTTTATGGGTAAAGGTACCTGCACACACACGTCAGCCCAGCAGATCCACCCCAGCCTGGCTCCTCAAACAGCCCCAGTGCTCCTCACGCTCCAAACAGCAAGAAAGTGGGAGAGGCCACAGGGCTTCCCCCTCTGAACTCGGTTTTTTAAGCAGGGAAAGCCTAGCAGGGCTCCATGAGCTGCCCCTTCCCACACAGCACCGCCAGGAAAGCCACAGCACTGCCTCTCCCCAGCTCAGAGGTGGTGGGAAGGCACAGACACCAGCTGGGATTCCTGACTGGAATTCCTCACACTGAAGGGTCCTGTGCAAAACAGAAAGCTCCAAGTCTCCAGGCTGGGCATCACCTCGGGGCATCTTTGATCATGCAGCAGGTTTTCCTCCTGGCTTTCATCTGGCAGGCAGATGGGGGAAAAATATCAACAAATCCCATCCACGTCCATCCTCCCTGTTAGAGAGGGGCTGACCTGTGAGAATGGCCTGAGGGAAGGCAAAGAAAATAACAGAACTTCCAGTTCAAGGACAGTTGGGGACTCGTTTTAGCAAGTTGCAGGACTGAAAGCTCTGGGGGAAGGAGAGAAAAGCCACTTGCAGCTCCTGCAAACACCTCAGCACAGCCCCCACCTGCCCTGCTGGCATCTCACATCATGTGAGCAATATTTGCTAATCCAAAGGCTGTATCATCACTTCTCCCTTGCAATTCTTTTCTTCTCCATCTGTTTCTTTTTATGCAGCATTTGTCTTCTAACCTTCCTGGTTTGTTTTCCTCTTGTCTTTTTGATTAACAAAAAGAGACACACCTTATCTCTTCCCCAGGCTGCACCACCCTCCCTTGTTCTGCGTGTTCAGCCTCATATCTCAGCACCATATTTGTTTCTCTCTCTCTCTGAATAAATGGAAGTGTAGGCACTTTTAAGAAATAAGGGCTCTGTTTGAAGAGTAATTAGCTGTCAGCATAAAACTAATATTTATGGATTCTCATCCTTGAAAACTCTAACTCTGCTACCCAGCACTGATTATGGCTGTTAGAAACAGATGGGGCTGAATCCATACAGCTTGAAATAATGCTATATTTAAAAAATAATTAACTCCAAATGAAGGACTGAATGCCACTCGCTCCCCCGAAATTTGATTTTTCAATTTGATTTGTTTGCACGGAGCGGGGGCTGGGTTATTCCCGGGTATGTCGTGCTCCCTGGCACACCTTGGAGGAGGGAACCTGCAGAGATGCAGGCACACGTGAGGGCTGGGCACTGGAATGTTCCAAACACCCTGCAGCAGGAAAGGATGGCTCAACCCTACCTGGGATCCTAAAGGAACCCCCTGGGCGTGCTGTGTGTGGCTGCCTGGCAGAGGAATTGGAATTTTACCAGCAGTGCAGCCCTTGTTTTAGTGCCTGACAAAGATACTGGGAGGGGAGCGTTAAAAACTGTTTTTCAGGTGCAGGTTGGAGAGGATGAAAGGCCTTGGTGTGCTATTCCCTGACTTGATTCTCTCTTCAACCCAAGGCAGCATCGTCGCTGGATGCCTGCACCTCTGCGAGAGCACAGACCCAGCAAATTCATACTCTGCTTAATTAAATCTGTGCTTTTTACTTGTTGGCACCTCTTCCAAGAGCAGAATTCCCTCCAAGTTGGTTATCCATCACGGCAAGGGAGCCGGCAGCCACAATCGAATCCCGCAGGAACCTGGCTAAGTGGGTCACAGGCTGCTCCGTGCTGCCAGGGCACAGGCCAGACCCTCCCCTGCCCCGGGCAGGGGCTGCTCCGGCAGTGGGTGACAATTCCAGAGCCAGTCCCACCGGGATGTACAGGGACAGAGCCCCCTGCACCCCCTGCACCCCCTAAGTTCTGCGTTTTGTGCAAACTCTGACCCCCCGGGATGGAGACCCTTGCACAACCAGACAGGCTTTTTCCCCCCTATAACCCTTTCCCCCCCTGTAACCCTGTTTTCCCTCCAATAACCAAAGCAAAAGGGACATTTCACTGATTTCAGGCACAGCCCAGCAGCCAGCCCTGCGGGACTGGAGGTGTGAGCTCGGTGACAGGGACACTCCCTAGAAAAGGGACTCCCCCAGTTCCTGCCACCCTCCCTGGGAAAAGGAGGGAGCAAGTGTGAGAAATGGGGTGAGGGGTGGGTGACGAGAGTGGGGGCAAAGAGAGGGGGACCATGGCTGTGAGGGGACATGGCTGATTGAGGGGGACATGGCTGTGAGGGGAGGTGACATCTGATTTGAGGGGAGACCCAGATGTGAGGGCTGAAGGGGACATGGCCCCAAAAACTGAGGGGGTCAGGCCATGAGAGGCGGCAAGGCTTGACTGAGGGCGATGTGGCTGTGAGGGGAGGCAAGGACTGACCGATGGCAGGTGAGGACTGAGGGGACACACACCTGAGGGGAGGGCTGACGGAACATGGCCGTGAGGGCTCGCTGAGGGGAGGGCTGATGGGGACACGGCTGTGAGGGCTCGCTGAGGGGAGGGCTGACGGAACATGGCCATGAGGGCTCGCTGAGGGCTGATGGGGACAGGGCTGTGAGGGCTCGCTGAGGGCACACACACCTGTGAGGTGCAGCGAGGGCCCGGCTGCCCGAGGGGGGTGTGAGCCCTGGCGTGAGGCGAGCGCTGCCCGGGGCCCGTGGAAGGAGCTCCTCACCCACCTCTTTGATCTTCATCCTGCGGGCGCGGGTCTCGGGGTCCTCTGCGGG
>VXBS01008478.1:205964-219795 GCA_013400255.1 Sitta europaea | reverse complement strand
ATCCCATTATCCCATCCCATCATCCCATCCCATCATCCCATCCCAAACCCACCCAGACACACAAAAGCTGCCACAGATTCAAGGAACCACAGGGCAGATGAAGTCACCCAGCACAAGAGGCTCCAAAAAACAGCAGAGTTTTTATTCCCCTCAGCACAGAATATTCTTGACAGCATCGGGTTTTCTTAAAAATAAAAAACCAAACCACTCTAGACACACAGAGATAGTGTTGTGAAATTCAGGATGTGCTGCTCTAGGAAGGGACAGAGTCAATGCACAGAAATCCTCACTCTCCATCCCATTTCTGGGGGGTCAGAGCTCCCTGGGGCTGGGGGCTGGCAGCACTGCTGGGCTCTGCCTGTGCCTGGTGCTGCACACAGGATGCTGGGCACAGCCCCCCTGAGATGGAAAACTGCTTGAAACACCACTCTGCAGAGCCCCAGAGCACAGGTTTCATCAGAGACCTGGTGAGTCAGCTCCACGAGTCCTCCACACCTTCTCACACTCACACTTGGGGGCAGAAAAAAATATCTCAAATCTAAGTCAGAGCCACTCAGCTGCTTCCTAATGAATTCTCAGAGCTGACAGAGAGGGGTTTGATCCTCCCTGCGAGCAGCTTTGAGGGAGTTCTGAAGAGCTATCTGGGGAATGAATTAGTGCTCCAAACCCAAGTCCCAAATCTATAAAACAGATTAGTACACTTCACGTAAGGCCACAAACACTGCGAGGTGTCAGTGCGACTGTTTAGGATCATTACACTTAATCTTTTAATTAGCATAAAAGCTTTAGAGCTCCCCTGCTGATTTCCAGGTCCAGGGGTAGATGGAGCTTCCTGAGCCCCCTGGGAGCTGTGGCTGCCAGGGAGAAGGGGTGGGAGCACCGGGGAGGGGACCCTGGCTCCGGGGCCAGCTCTGCCCCAGCCAACTCCACCCAGCGAGCTTGGAGGCAGGGACAAGTCCTGGCCAGGCAAATCCCACTGGGCCAAGCTGGCAACACGGATCTGTGGCCCTGCTGGTCCTCCCAGGCTGCAGAATTCAGCAAAACAAATCCTCCCTCGCCGGTGGTTTTGCTTTTAACGGAGGCGTGGCGTCAGAGCGAGGGGTCAGCTTGGAGCCAGAGCTGCAGCATGGCCAGGGGGGGCTCTTTTTGGGTGAATAGCTTCTGAAGGAACTTCCAGGCACTGCTTACCTTGACAATTCGGACCATTGCTTTCAGTTCAAGATTTAAAGTGCAAAACTTCGTCGAGTCTTTGGGTTAAAAAGCGTCGATTCCCACCCGGGGCTGGGGTGACTGACAACTGTGAGAGTGCCACAGACACCCACACAAAAGCACCAGCTCTGCTCCCTCGGTGATTTCACACGCTCAGCAGCTGCTGCAAACCCCCTCCCTGGCCAGGCAGGTGATGTGCTGTTCCAGAAGGGGTGGATTAGGAGCCCTTGGAGCTGCGTTTGCACCCCAGCCCTCTGCTGGGGGACGCTCCCAGAGGGGCCTTGGTGCTGCCCAGGCTGCTTGCAGGAGGAACAGGCACTGCTGCAGCTCCTGCCTGGTGTGCAGGTGCTCTCCACACCTCCCAGGAACACTTGTAAACTGTGAATAAATATATATGTCCAAGAGCATCTCGTGGTTTAGATAAAAGCAAGGTATAAAAATCCGCGTTAGGTTTCCGAAGCTTTGGTCTAAACTGGGCTGTGGCATCCTCTGAGCTGCTGAGGAGCCCCTGCAAGGGTCCCTGCCTCCAGCACCTGGAGCAGCCCCAGGCCAGGGGCTCGCAGTGCTTCTCCTCTCTCGAGGCTCTGCCCTCAGAACAAGAACAGCTCGTCCTTCTCCGCCGAGCCGGGCTCGATCCTGTTCCAGTCCACGGGGGACAGAGTCTCTGCACTCTGCATGTCCTGAGCTGTCAGCCCCGTGTCCAGCACCTGGGGGTTTGTCCTCGACTGGGCCAGCCTGGGGGGCACGGAGTGACACAGATAAAACAGTGAAACACAGAGTGACACGCATATAAAACAGTGAAACAGAGTAAAACACAGATAAAACAGTGAAACAGAGTAAAACACAGATAAAACAGTGAAACAGAGTAAAACACAGAGTGACACACGGATAAAACACTGAAACACAGAGTGACACACGGATAAAACACTGAAACAGAGTGACACAGATAAAACAGTGAAACACAGAGTAAAACACAGATAAAACACAGAGTGACACACAGAGTAAAGCACAGAGTAAAGCAGGTAAAGCACAGAGTAAAACACAGAGTAAAGCAGATAAAGCACAGTGTAAAGCACAGAGTAAAGCACAGAGTAAAGCACAGAGTAAAGCACAGAGTAAAGCACAGAGTAAAGCACAGCCCTGGGTGCTTTCACTCCTGGGGGAGGAAGAGGAGGATGGGACCCACACAAACCCCAGCAGCCCTGTCAGGACAGGCAGGAAAAGCCACCCGAAAGGAAACGGGTTAGTTTGGCTTTGCTGGGGCAGGGAAGCCTCTAATTTGGAGTGGAAAGAGGAATAAACGCCATGAATTGATGGCCACACCCCTGAACTGGTGGGCTGGGGAGGAGCAAAGCCCCCAGTGCCAGGAGCTGGGACCAGCAGCCTGAGAAAGCCTCGTGAGTGGGAGCAGGCACAGCAAGTGCTGGGGAATTAAATTCCCTATCACACACGGCCTCTCCATCCTTAAAAGGTTGTCAAAATATTTGGCTTATCAGGCAGCCTTAAAGCCTGGCTTTCAATTACCAGCTGAGACACTGATGGGGCAGCAGCCTGGGCCAGATCACGGCCCTGATTAGATTAAGGAGAATTATTAAAAGCCAATCACCAGTGGAGTCTCCGGGGCTGCTCCCCGTGAAGGGAGTTGGGAGAATTACCTTGAGAACGCCTCGTCGAGACCATCATCCATTTCCTTTGTTAAGAGATAAAAAGAGAGACAAGTAGTTGCTAAGAGAACTGCACAAAAGTGTGTTTAGAGATCTGGCTCCGAGCTCAGACAAAAAAAATCTCTGTGCCTGTGGGCTCCTGAGTGCCTCAATGGCCTCCTCTGCAATCTCTGCCCTGGGGAAAGGGGAACTCCGGGCTTGGTCCTCTCCCTGTGTCCCTAAAGAGGCATCCAGGGATTCACCCAGCCCTTTCCGTGTCCCCAGAGGGGCTGGCTGTGCCCCAGGAGCACCCAGGGATTCACCCAGCCCTCTGCCTGTGTCCCCAGAGGGGCTGGCTGTGCCCCAGGAGCACCCAGGGATTCACCCAGCCCTCTCCCTCTGCCTGTCAGGGACCTGCACAGAGCTCCACGAGTCCCCTGGGGCTTTTCTGGTCCAGGATCCTGGGAGCAGCTCTGCACTGCCCAGCAGGGACACCGAGGCAGCTCAGGAGCCTCTGGCTGTGCTCAGCTGCCAGGGTTTCCCAGGAAGGCACTGGAGCTGCCTGGGGAAAGGTTTGTGTGAGGGCTCTGCCAGGGCCCAGACTGCTCCTGAAATCCTGGGGTGCACTTACAGACTTAATGCAATTAAAGAGCCAGGTCTGAGCACTCTGTAAGCAGGGAGGGATTGGAGATTGCTGATTAGCCTGCAGGATTTGGTTCAGCCTCAGAGCTGATCTCCAGGTTTAACCTGGAAATCCACGTCAGGCTCCAGGAAGGGGCTGCAGGCAAAGGCACTGATCCTGCAATTCCCCCAAATGCAGCCAAAATTCCCCAAAATCCAGCAGGCAGGGGGGCTCCAGAGAAGGGCTGGGGAGAGTGAGACAAGTGGGGCTTCACGGGCCAGCCCCAGCCTGGCTGGTGGCCACAGAGCCAGGGCAGGTTTGGGAAGGGACCTGGAGTCCCAGCCCTGCCCTGGGACACCTGCAGTGCTCCAGCCAGCCCTTGGACATCCCAGAAACCCACCTGTGCCAGGGCCTGCCCACCCTCCCAGGGAGGAATTCCTGCCCAAAATGCCAGCTGAGCCCAGGCTCCTGCATGGGGAGGCTCCCAGGGCTGCACACCCAGGGCTGCAGCACCACTCTCCCCTCACAGACCCCTCAAAGAGTTAAACCAGAGCACTGAGGACGTTTCCAAGAAGCCATCCAAGCTCCCACAGACACGAACAGGAGCAGGGAAAATAAGCCTAGCAGTGAACATAAATATAGCCTGGTTCTAGTGAGC
Source organism: Sitta europaea (assembly GCA_013400255.1). Taxonomy (NCBI): domain Eukaryota; kingdom Metazoa; phylum Chordata; class Aves; order Passeriformes; family Sittidae; genus Sitta; species Sitta europaea. Next base: position 215,663 of record VXBS01008478.1, on the reverse strand, counting down.
AGTAAACAAAAGCCATCAGTGTGATGATTTCTGAGCAGAGCAGCTGGGGGCTCTCAATTAAGTGACAAACCACTGAGAAACGAGCAGGCAACATTCCACCACCTCTGCCACCCTTTCACTTACCCCCTGAGCCCTCTCAGAGCATGCCCAGCTCTGGAAGCCCCCCCAGTTCCCCCCAGTTTGGGAGCTGGACCCCCCTGGCTGCCCCTTACCCACAGCACGTTGTTGTTGACCGAGGGGCTGGGCCCAAAGCTGCTGTTGTCCAGCTGTGGGGACCCCGAGCTGCTGCCCAGGGGGGACCTGGCAGGGCTCTCCAAATCCAGCAAATTCCCCAAGGCTGCAGCTGTGGGCAGAGCAGAGGGCAGTGAGGGCACAGGGACTGGCAGGACACCTGGAGCCTGAGCTTCCCCGAGCCCAGGGCTGGGGCAGGAGGGCAGCCAGGTGCCCCAAGGAAGGGCAGGGGTGTGAAATAAAACAATCCCACCCTGAAACCCCCCCAGTTCTGCTGCCCCCGAGGTGCAGCACAGGGAGAAGTGGGACAAAAGGCTGATCCCTCCTCCCTGCTGGCCACGGACATAAGAGGATTTGGCACGGAGGAAAAGGGCATCAAACCCCTGCCAGGCTGGCACTGCCTGCTGCTCCTGGGAAGGCTCAGGGCTGGGGGTCTCCCCCAGAGGGGGCACCTCGGGGTAACCCAGCCTGGGGCTGCTGTGGGTGTTGGTCTGGGCTCACACAGGGAGAGTTTGGGGTCTGGGGAGGTGCAGATGCAGCCCCAGCTCCTGAGGACAGCACAGCCAGCGGGGCAGGACTGCCCAGACCTGGGGTGGCAGCAGGGGCTGAGCAGGAAGCACTCAGCTGGCAGCCAAGAACCCTGAAATGTTCCCTCATGGGGCTCTTTTGGGGAAAATCCCTCAGGCTGTCCTTGTGCTGTTCAGGGAAATCCCAAACCCCTCAGGGACAATCCCAAACCCCTCTGGGACAATCCCAAACCCCTCTGGAACAATCCCAACCCCTCTGGGACAATCCCAAACCCCTCTGGGACAATCCCAAACCCCCCAGGGACAATCCCAAACCCCCCAGGGACAATCCCAAACCCCCCAGGGACAATCCCCCTCACTGGGGCTGTCCCCTGCCCTGCTGTGCTGCCTCACCTGGGTCAGGACTGGCAGGAGCTCCCGAGCTGGGGCTGCTCGTCCCTTCTGCTGCCAGGATGGACCTTTCCCTCTTCTCCTTCTCTGCAAAGGCAGAAATCCCATCAGTGCCTGCAGGCTGGCAGGGAGGAGGGATGGGGACAGCTCAGCCAGCCCCCCTGGGGGTGCCCTGAGCCCCTCGGGGAGGGTGACAGCAAAAATCCCAAGAGAGCCCCTCAGCAGGGAAGGAGCTCAGCCCAAACCTGCCTGGGTTTACAAGGCTGGCAAAAGAAACCTGGGAATTTGGGAGGCAGGGGGAGAAGGCACCTGGAAGGAGGCAAAAGGGAGGAGGGGAGGGGAGGGGAGCTCACCTTCCTTTGCTGCCTGCCACAACTCGAAGGCGATTTTGAAAGCCTGAGCCACGGTGAGGGTGACAGCCTGAGCCTGCAGGGGAGCAGAGGCAGGGCATGGGTGGGGCTGAAAGCTCTGAAATGAATCACTGAAATCTCTGAAATCAATCTCTGAATTATCTGACATCTATCACTGATATCAATCCCTGAAATCAATCCCTGAAATCCCTGAAATTCATCACAGAAATCCATCACTGAATTCTCTGAAATCCATCACTGAAATCAATCTCTGAAATCTCTAAAACAAATCTCTGAATTCTCTATCACTGAAATCAATCTCTGAAATCTCTAAAACAAATCTCTGAATTCTCTATCACTGAAATCAATCTCTGAAATCAGTCTCTGAATTCTCTGACCTCTGCCTGCAGGGTGGGCTCTGAGCAGCCCCTGCCCCTCGGGGCTGGCAGAGCCACCAAAGGTGATGGAGCCGTGCAGGAGGGAGGGGCAGGGGCGGCAGGGGCTGCAGGGGCTGCAGGGGCACAGGGGCTCAGCAGCTGCTCTGTGCTGCCACAGCTCAGTGTGACCCCTGCACCCCTGAGCTCCCACAGAGAACAAGCAGAGCCTCCAGCACTGGGGCCAAGTTTGAGTTTTTCCATTTCCCAGACTCTTCTGCCTTGCTCTGTGACTCTGATTCCACAGAAAGTGTCAGATTCTCCTCCCAGCTCAGGCACACACAGCAATCCTTCCTCAGCCCAAGGGCACCACTACAAAAAAAAACCCAAAAAGTGCAAAAAACAGCAGAGAACTGAGGGGAGAATCTGGGAGGGTGGGACTGCATCACCTGCAGCTGGGATTAATGAACCCCAAACTATAAATGGACCCAAACTGATCAAAGTGTGAAACTGGTGACTGGGCTCCATGCTGGGTGCCAGGCTCCTGCACTGCCCAAGCTGTGTCCTGTGGAGGATTTTAAAGGAGCCCCCCCAGAGCCACCGGGGCCAATTCAGGCTGGCACCAGGAGAGCTGGTTTGGATGTCAGAGCTGTTTACATCCTTGATGCAAGTGCAAATGCTTTATGGCAAAAAAAAACCCTTAAATATGGTAATTAAGTATGAAACTCCTCACAGCTGTTTACAATTTAAGCTGTCACATCTGAATCAAGTTTAATAGACCCAGCTACTGCTGAGAATTACCCAGGAACTAAAAATATGGATTAATTATATGCCTGTGACTGGGAGCTGTGGTGCATGCAGGGACCCTGCCCTGGGGAGGGCTGGCTCCCAGTCTGGGAGCAGGGATCACCTCAGCAGCAGGATGTTCCTGCACTTTACAGACCAGGAAAAAGGAAATTATTCCCAGTTTTTTGCCACAAAAGGCTTTGGAGAACTTTATTTGGAGGGGGATGCACTGAGCTGATGCAGCACTGAGATAATTCTTTTAGCAGCAGGAAGATTTAAATTTTAATTTGCAGAGCCAGGCTTATCTTGGCCGTGCAAGGATGGGAGCACACACTGAGGGAAGGAGAGACAACTTGTAGCTCCCATTGTTCTCTGCAAGGGGAAAAAACTGAGCAGGGAGAGGCAGAGGGTGTGAGCTGCAGGGGTGCTCCTGAGGACCAGGGTGGGGTTTGGGACATCCCAGCCCCCATGCAGCTGCCCCAGGGGAGCAGAGGGGTCTGACCTGCCCCTGCTCTGCCCTAAAGCCCCTTCCTGGCACGGGGAGGGGGCTCAGACCCCACCAGGGCTCTCCTGGCCCCACTCCTCTCCCAGCTCCCCATCCTGGAGCACTGGGTCAGCAGGAGAAGGTCCCAGGGGGGCTCAGAGGCAGAGCCAGGCTCCTTCCCACCCCCAGGGCTCTGGTCTGAGCATTCCCCAGCACTCACTGGGGTCTCCTGGGGGAGGACACGGCCCCAGCTGCAAAGGTACCACTGAAAAGAGTCCCAGGAGTTTCCAGGGCAGGGCAGGGAGCCCCTCTGCCCACAGGCTGCTCCAGCAGCTCAGGGAGGGGCCGTGGGGCAGGGCAGGACCCCCAGCACTGCAGCAGGGGCAGGTCCTGGCAGGGGCAGGGCCTGGCAGCCTCACCCCAGGGAGGCTTTTCCCAGCCAAGACAAGGCTCCAGCCCCTGCTCCAGCTGGGATGAGCTGCTGGAGAAGAGCAGCAGGAGCCTGGGCCCCCTGCCAGCCCTGCAGCCCCCTGCCCTGCAGCCCCAGCCCCTCACCCCTCCCTGCACTGACCATTTTGCGTTTGGTGCACAGGAAGGCGTGGCACTCCAGGTTCTCGTTCAGCTGGTTCTGGGCAATGTAGGCAAACACTTTATCGTGGGTCTTGTCTGCAGTGCAGTAGGAAATCCTGGAAGGCACAACAGCACGGGGCTGGGGGCTGGGGAGGGGCTGCAGAGCCCCCCAGGGCCGGGCAGGGATGGCAGCAGCCTGGCACAGCTCCCTCCACGGGCTGGGCAGCCAGAGGAGCCAGGAGGGAGATCCGTGGCCCCACCAGGAGAGGAGGGGTCTCTGGGATGGGATAACCCAGCCCTGCCCCAGCTCAGGGAGGCTCTGAGCCAGCCCTGCAGGACCCCCACTGTGGATTTACCTGAATTCAGCCCCAGCTGCCCTCCCACAGCACCCAGGGCTGAGGAGAGCAGCCTGGGACCCACCTGTAAATGGAGATGTTCTCGATGAGCTCGTTGGTCCTGCTGTCGTTGAGCACAATCCCTCGGGGTGACACTTTCAGGGTCACTTTCTGCAGCTTCTTGCCACTGGCTTTTGCCTTTGGGAGGCAGAGAGGGAGGGGAAGCCCCAGGGTTTTAACACTGCTGGGGACCCTCCGAGGCTCCGGCGGGACAGTGGCTGGGAAGCGGAGCGGGCTGTCCCACTCCCCAACCCTCCCAACCCTCCCAGCCCTGGCAAGGAAACCCAGAGGGCGCTGGCCACGCTCCCAAGGCTGTGCCTGCCCTGCCAGGGCACCCAGCCCGGGCGGGCTGGCCCCGGCAGCGCAGGGCTCCGCACACAGCCGGGCTTATCGCGGGGGCCAGCCCCAGCCGGCAGCAGCCGGCTCTGCCCGGGGAGAGCCCGGGGGCTTCCCAGCGCCCGAGCCCTCCGCAGCTCCACCCGCAGCCCTGCAGGGCTGGAACTGCAACCCTGAGCCCCTGCAGCTGCAATTCCAACCCCCCTGGAGCTGCAATTCCAATCCCCCCGGAGCTGCAACCCTGACCCCCCGCCGCNGAGCACACACTGAGGGAAGGAGAGACAACTTGTAGCTCCCATTGTTCTCTGCAAGGGGAAAAAACTGAGCAGGGAGAGGCAGAGGGTGTGAGCTGCAGGGGTGCTCCTGAGGACCAGGGTGGGGTTTGGGACATCCCAGCCCCCATGCAGCTGCCCCAGGGGAGCAGAGGGGTCTGACCTGCCCCTGCTCTGCCCTAAAGCCCCTTCCTGGCACGGGGAGGGGGCTCAGACCCCACCAGGGCTCTCCTGGCCCCACTCCTCTCCCAGCTCCCCATCCTGGAGCACTGGGTCAGCAGGAGAAGGTCCCAGGGGGGCTCAGAGGCAGAGCCAGGCTCCTTCCCACCCCCAGGGCTCTGGTCTGAGCATTCCCCAGCACTCACTGGGGTCTCCTGGGGGAGGACACGGCCCCAGCTGCAAAGGTGCCACTGAAAAGAGTCCCAGGAGTTTCCAGGGCAGGGCAGGGAGCCCCTCTGCCCACAGGCTGCTCCAGCAGCTCAGGGAGGGGCCGTGGGGCAGGGCAGGACCCCCAGCACTGCAGCAGGGGCAGGTCCTGGCAGGGGCAGGTCCTGGCAGCCTCACCCCAGGGAGGCTTTTCCCAGCCAAGACAAGGCTCCAGCCCCTGCTCCAGCTGGGATGAGCTGCTGGAGAAGAGCAGCAGGAGCCTGGGCCCCCTGCCAGCCCTGCAGCCCCCTGCCCTGCAGCCCCAGCCCCTCACCCCTCCCTGCACTGACCATTTTGCGTTTGGTGCACAGGAAGGCGTGGCACTCCAGGTTCTCGTTCAGCTGGTTCTGGGCAATGTAGGCAAACACTTTATCGTGGGTCTTGTCTGCAGTGCAGTAGGAAATCCTGGAAGGCACAACAGCACGGGGCTGGGGGCTGGGGAGGGGCTGCAGAGCCCCCCAGGGCCGGGCAGGGATGGCAGCAGCCTGGCACAGCTCCCTCCACGGGCTGGGCAGCCAGAGGAGCCAGGAGGGAGATCCGTGGCCCCACCAGGAGAGGAGGGGTCTCTGGGATGGGATAACCCAGCCCTGCCCCAGCTCAGGGAGGCTCTGAGCCAGCCCTGCAGGACCCCCACTGTGGATTTACCTGAATTCAGCCCCAGCTGCCCTCCCACAGCACCCAGGGCTGAGGAGAGCAGCCTGGGACCCACCTGTAAATGGAGATGTTCTCGATGAGCTCGTTGGTCCTGCTGTCGTTGAGCACAATCCCTCGGGGTGACACTTTCAGGGTCACTTTCTGCAGCTTCTTGCCACTGGCTTTTGCCTTTGGGAGGCAGAGAGGGAGGGGAAGCCCCAGGGTTTTAACACTGCTGGGGACCCTCCGAGGCTCCGGCGGGACAGTGGCTGGGAAGCGGAGCGGGCTGTCCCACTCCCCAACCCTCCCAACCCTCCCAGCCCTGGCAAGGAAACCCAGAGGGCGCTGGCCACGCTCCCAAGGCTGTGCCTGCCCTGCCAGGGCACCCAGCCCGGGCGGGCTGGCCCCGGCAGCGCAGGGCTCCGCACACAGCCGGGCTTATCGCGGGGGCCAGCCCCAGCCGGCAGCAGCCGGCTCTGCCCGGGGAGAGCCCGGGGGCTTCCCAGCGCCCGAGCCCTCCGCAGCTCCACCCGCAGCCCTGCAGGGCTGGAACTGCAACCCTGAGCCCCTGCAGCTGCAATTCCAACCCCCCTGGAGCTGCAATTCCAATCCCCCTGGAGCTGCAACCCTGAGCCCCTGCAGCTGCAATTCCAAACTCTCTGGAGCTGCAACCCTGAGCCCCTGCAGCTGCAATTCCAATCCCCCTGGAGCTGCAACCCTGAGCCCCTGCAGCTGCAATTCCAAACTCTCTGGAGCTGTAATTCCAACCCCCCTGGAGCTGCAACCCTGATCCCCCTGGAGCTGTAATCCCAGCCTCCCTGGAGCTGCAATTCCAACCCCCCAGACCTGCAGTCCTGGCTCCCCTCAGCTCTGAAACCCTTCCCCGTGAGGCTCCCCAGAGCGCAGGGCCAGCGGGGCCACTCGGGACACTCACGGTGGCCACGATCCTCTTGACAGCGGCCGCAGAGAGCTCCTCGCCCTTGGGCTGCTCCACCAGGGTCATGCCCATGTACTTGAGGCTGAAGAGCATCCCCTCGAGCAGCGTCTCCCGCGTGTCCGTCCAGTTCTCGGGCAGCTCTGCGGGCACAGGGAAGGCTCTGGGGCTCGGGGGCACACGGAGCCCCCCGAGGGCTGCAGGTGGGGCACAGACCCGGCTGGGAGAGGAGGGACGGGCACTTCGGCCACCAGCTGTTCCTGCGGGAGCCTCCCCAGGGCAGCAAAGACAAACCCAAAACATTTTCCACGAGCCACACAACAGCAGCACCCCTTGGGGGGGCAGCAGCTCAAGTGGGAGCCCCCCAGGGAACCCCAGGGCAGGGCTGGGTGCCACCCCACGACCTGACCCTGCAGAGCATCACCTGCACAAGGAGGATAAAATGGGATTTGCTGCTAAGCCCGGGCGGCTGCTGGGACCCAGGTGAGGTCACTGAGCCTCCCACAGCTCCGAGGTGCCCGCAGGAGATCTCTGCTCTCCCCTGAAAGCACCACGGGCCTCCCCCCCGAGCTGCTGGGGGGCTTGGAAGGAGGGGTCTCAGCACGGGGATGAATGTGGGGGCAAGGGGAGAGTCAGGTGGGCGTTCCTGAGCCTGAAATTCCACCACAGGAGCCACGGGGCTGGCACCTCCAGGGTCACACAGCCCCCAATGTCACCCACCCCCAGGGTCACACAGCCCCTCCAGGGTCACACAGNTGCAGCCCCAGCCCCTCACCCCTCCCTGCACTGACCATTTTGCGTTTGGTGCACAGGAAGGCGTGGCACTCCAGGTTCTCGTTCAGCTGGTTCTGGGCAATGTAGGCAAACACTTTATCGTGGGTCTTGTCTGCAGTGCAGTAGGAAATCCTGGAAGGCACAACAGCACGGGGCTGGGGGCTGGGGAGGGGCTGCAGAGCCCCCCAGGGCCGGGCAGGGATGGCAGCAGCCTGGCACAGCTCCCTCCACGGGCTGGGCAGCCAGAGGAGCCAGGAGGGAGATCCGTGGCCCCACCAGGAGAGGAGGGGTCTCTGGGATGGGATAACCCAGCCCTGCCCCAGCTCAGGGAGGCTCTGAGCCAGCCCTGCAGGACCCCCACTGTGGATTTACCTGAATTCAGCCCCAGCTGCCCTCCCACAGCACCCAGGGCTGAGGAGAGCAGCCTGGGACCCACCTGTAAATGGAGATGTTCTCGATGAGCTCGTTGGTCCTGCTGTCGTTGAGCACAATCCCTCGAGGTGACACTTTCAGGGTCACTTTCTGCAGCTTCTTGCCACTGGCTTTTGCCTTTGGGAGGCAGAGAGGGAGGGGAAGCCCCAGGGTTTTAACACTGCTGGGGACCCTCCGAGGCTCCGGCGGGACAGTGGCTGGGAAGCGGAGCGGGCTGTCCCACTCCCCAACCCTCCCAACCCTCCCAGCCCTGGCAAGGAAACCCAGAGGGCGCTGGCCACGCTCCCAAGGCTGTGCCTGCCCTGCCAGGGCACCCAGCCCGGGCGGGCTGGCCCCGGCAGCGCAGGGCTCCGCACACAGCCGGGCTTATCGCGGGGGCCAGCCCCAGCCGGCAGCAGCCGGCTCTGCCCGGGGAGAGCCCGGGGGCTTCCCAGCGCCCGAGCCCTCCGCAGCTCCACCCGCAGCCCTGCAGGGCTGGAACTGCAACCCTGAGCCCCTGCAGCTGCAATTCCAACCCCCCTGGAGCTGCAATTCCAATCCCCCTGGAGCTGCAACCCTGAGCCCCTGCAGCTGCAATTCCAAACTCTCTGGAGCTGCAACCCTGAGCCCCTGCAGCTGCAATTCCAATCCCCCTGGAGCTGCAACCCTGAGCCCCTGCAGCTGCAATTCCAAACTCTCTGGAGCTGTAATTCCAACCCCCCTGGAGCTGCAACCCTGATCCCCCTGGAGCTGTAATCCCAGCCTCCCTGGAGCTGCAATTCCAACCCCCCAGACCTGCAGTCCTGGCTCCCCTCAGCTCTGAAACCCTTCCCCGTGAGGCTCCCCAGAGCGCAGGGCCAGCGGGGCCACTCGGGACACTCACGGTGGCCACGATCCTCTTGACAGCGGCCGCAGAGAGCTCCTCGCCCTTGGGCTGCTCCACCAGGGTCATGCCCATGTACTTGAGGCTGAAGAGCATCCCCTCGAGCAGCGTCTCCCGCGTGTCCGTCCAGTTCTCGGGCAGCTCTGCGGGCACAGGGAAGGCTCTGGGGCTCGGGGGCACACGGAGCCCCCCGAGGGCTGCAGGTGGGGCACAGACCCGGCTGGGAGAGGAGGGACGGGCACTTCGGCCACCAGCTGTTCCTGCGGGAGCCTCCCCAGGGCAGCAAAGACAAACCCAAAACATTTTCCACGAGCCACACAACAGCAGCACCCCTTGGGGGGGCAGCAGCTCAAGTGGGAGCCCCCCAGGGAACCCCAGGGCAGGGCTGGGTGCCACCCCACGACCTGACCCTGCAGAGCATCACCTGCACAAGGAGGATAAAATGGGATTTGCTGCTAAGCCCGGGCGGCTGCTGGGACCCAGGTGAGGTCACTGAGCCTCCCACAGCTCCGAGGTGCCCGCAGGAGATCTCTGCTCTCCCCTGAAAGCACCACGGGCCTCCCCCCCGAGCTGCTGGGGGGCTTGGAAGGAGGGGTCTCAGCACGGGGATGAATGTGGGGGCAAGGGGAGAGTCAGGTGGGCGTTCCTGAGCCTGAAATTCCACCACAGGAGCCACGGGGCTGGCACCTCCAGGGTCACACAGCCCCCAATGTCACCCACCCCCAGGGTCACACAGCCCCTCCAGGGTCACACAGCCCCCAGGGTCACACAGCCCCCCCAGTGTCACACAGCCCCCCCAGGGTCACACAGCCCCCCCGCTGGTGCTGATCCCTAATCCCAGGTGTGACCCGGCTCGGTCCCATCGGATCAGGGACAGCCACGGGTCTGATGTCGCCTCGGGGGGTGCGTGGTGCCCCCCCCCG
>VXBS01008478.1:194595-205787 GCA_013400255.1 Sitta europaea | reverse complement strand
GTCCATCCCGGCCCGGCCCGGCCCGGCCCCGCCGCAAACTTTCCTGCGGCGCCAGCGCTGACCGCGTCCGGGGGCGGGGCCATGCAAATGAGGTGACGTCACCGCGCCACGCCCTGTGCCACGCCCTGTGCCACGCCCCAGGGGCCCCCACCCTCCGCGGGGTCCCCCAAGTTGTGCGGGGTCCCAAAAACTCTCTGGGGTCCCCAGACTCATCAGGGACCCCAAACTCCTCCGGGTCCCGAAGCGCCTCGGGGTCTCGCAAACCGCGCGTGGACACAAAAAGTGTGGGAGGGCCCCAAAAACAGTGTGGGGTCCCCGAAACTGTGTGCGGGTCCTAAAGCTCTGCGGGATCCCAAAAGCTTTGCAGGGACCCGAAAGCGCTTTCGGGACTTAAGAGCTGCGCAGGGTTCCCAAAAGTCAGCAGGGTCCCAAAAGCTGTGCAGCGACCCGAAAGCTGCGCAGGGTCCCAAACACTGTGTGGGGTCCCAAAAGCTGTGCGGGGTCCCAAACACTGTGTGGGGTCCCAAAAGCTGTGCGGGGTCCCAAAAGCTGCGCAAAGCCCCCAGAGCTCCGCGGAGTCCCTCGAGCTGTGCAGGGTCCCCAGAGTTGTGCAGTCGAATTTATTTATTTTTATTTCACGGAGCCCGCGGAGCAGCGGTTTTTTGGGGAAGCCTCCTCGCTCTCTCTGCCTCCTGCCGCCCCTCCGGGTCCCTTTGCTGTCCCCAGGTGATTCCCAGCTCCCCCGAACGCAGCAATTTGCGGCTCCCGCTGTGCTCTGCTCCTCCCGTCCCGCGTCGCCTCTTTTTCTCCAGGAAACACAAAAAACCCAAAAAAAATCGCGGCCGCATCCACCGTGATACAAACGCAGCTTTTCAGGGAACCTTCTGCGTTTCGGGCAAACTCCTGCAGATTTTCGTGCCGCTGATGTTTTCCCAGCTGATGGGGGCTATCCCTGATGTTTAAAATTTTTTTTAGCGATCTTTGCTACGAACTCGCAGCCCTGGCTCCAAGGCCAGTGACAGGAGGGCAGCTGCTCGTTTCGCTGCCTGATTTAATTAATGGATTAATTAATATCCGCCCCAGCCGGGGGCTCCCCCACTGCCCAGGCTTTGCTCTCTCCTCGTGCTCCCAGCAAAGCAAATTTACGGCAAACCAGCGCCTCTGGGGGAGGTTAAACGCGGTCCCGAGGGGAACCTGAGCTCCTTCCACTCCGTCAAAGCCAGGTGTGCAAGAGGGCTCCGTGCAATTCCTGGGTGATGAAAACCCCAACTGCTGACATTTCCCTCTGTTTTCCCTTCCTCTGACATTTCATCAAGGAGGAAACAACGCCGGCGACTCCAGATGAGCCCTGGCTGCCGTTCGCCGGCCCTGCTGGAGGCAGAGCTTGGCCAGGGGCAGCTCCCTGGCCCCGGCACCCCAAAATCCCCCCGGCTCCTCCCGGGGCTGCTCCCGGCTCGGGGATCACCTCAGCTCACCCCACCCAGCCCCAAAGCATCCCCTGCTGCAGCCTGGCAGTAAATCTCATTTACAGCCCTGCTCAGGACTCCAATTACCACAGTCATTAACAATTTGTTAATGAGTCAATTAACATGCTCCGGGATCTATGGAGAAAGGGCATTAGAAATATGATGGCATCAAATCCCGCACAAGGGAAGAGCTGAGCGTGCCAGGGGCTGCTGGTGGGTGCAGGTGGCACCAGCTGCAGCATCTCTGAGCTCCTTCCCTGCCAGGGTGGGCTGGGATGTGCTGGGATTGCCTGGAATGGCCAGGATTGCTGCTGGGATGTGCTGGGATTGACTGGAACTCTTCTGGGATGGTCTGGAACGCTGCTGGGATGGTCTGGAATGGCCAGGATTGCTGCTGGGATGGTCTGGGATGTGCTGGGATTGCCTGGAACTCTGCTGGGATGTGCTGGGATGGTCTGGAATGGCCAGGATTGCTGCTGGGATGTGCTGGGATTGACTGGAACTCTGCTGGGATGGCCAGGATTGCTGCTGGGATTGCCTGGAACGCTGCTGGGATGGTCTGGAATGGCCAGGATTGCTGCTGGGATGGTCTGGGATGTGCTGGGATTGCCTGGAACTCTGCTGGGATGTGCTGGGATGGTCTGGGATGGCCAGGATTGCTGCTGGGATGGCTGAGCTCCCCAGGAAATGTTGTGTTTCCTGGGGAATTTGTCACTCCCCACAAAGGTTGCCCAGCCCCAAGGGAGGGTTGTTCCTCCTGTGGCTCCTCCCGTGGATTCCGAAGCTTTCAGAGAGTTAAAGCTCGGGCTGCAAACTCTCCTGGCACACTCCAAGGATGCAGCTGAGAGGGAAAGTTAGCTGGTGTTGGCTGGAATTAATTCCTCCAGGGTAGGAACAGAGGGACCAGCAGTTTAGTCGCTTATTTGGGTTAATTCTGCTTTTTATCACGAGGAATTCAGGCCTCGTCTCAGCCTCGTGTTAAACTGGATTAGTTTTACTGACAGGGCTGGAGCTTCCAGATTGACACCAGCACATCTTGTTATATAATGCAGCAAAGATAAAAATACAGCAGGGTAAAATATCAGCTCTTAGAGGAAATAACTGGAGCACTCACGCATTTAATGCATCCTGAAAAATTGGGGGGAGAAATCCCAGTGCTCAGAGCATCTTCTATGCCCGGGTATCAAAGCCCTGCACAAATCAGGACTTATCCGAAATTATTTCAACCTTGTCAGGAGCTGCTCGCAGCCAGGGCACGGACCTGGGGAGCAGGGAAATATTCCAGCTGGGGCGCTGGGAGGAGCAGCTTTCTGGGAAGAGCCCGCAAATCCCACCTCGTGGTAAAACAGGGAATTCCCACCCCTCCTCTGCTGCTGGGGCAGCCTTTCCCTGCCAGGCTGGAGCAGACTGCGTTCCCCCAGGGCAGGAGGGAATTTTTCAGGATGCCAGGAGTTACCTGGAGCTCAGCTCGGCGGCTCCTGAGCCTCAGCCACTCTTCAGTTTTCCCTCCAGAACCCCCTCGGGGTTGCTTTTCCCCCAGCACTGCCCCCTGCCCGGCTGTATTCCTGCATTTAGGGTGTGATTTCTCTCTCTAAAAGCTGATTTTTTGGCCTGGAGGGCCCTTTTCCTCCCAGCCCTGCAGCACCAGGGGCAGGTTTTGCTGTCGCTGCACACCAGAATCTCGAATTTCAGGGGCAGAACCAGCGCGGCTGCTGTAAAACCCCAGCTGGGCAGATTTGGGAGCTAATAATAATTGTCAACATCTCCGTGGCCCGGTTTAATCCCGGTAATCTCCTTAGCCAGCCCGGGGCTCGCTGCTCTGCCGCACCCCCGGGCCAGCCCGGCACACCTGGGCAGGTGAGGCACCGGCTGGGTTTGCTCTGCAGAGGGCAGGGCCAGGGCTGCCAGCCAGCTACGAGGGGAAGAGCCAGCTAAAAGGGAAAATAAAATAACCAGCTAAGAGAGAAAATAACCAGCTAAAAGGGAAAATAACCAGCTAAAAGGGAAAATAACCAGCTAAAAGGGAAATAACCAGCTAAAAGGGAAAATCAACTAGCTAAAAGGGAAAATAACCAGCTAAATAGGGAAAAAAAAACAGCTAAAAGGGAAAATAACCAGGTAAGAGGGGAAAATAAATCACCAGCTAAGAGGGAAAATAACCAGGTAAGAGGGGAAATAACTAGCTAAAAGGGAAATAACCAGCTAAGAGAGAAAATAAACCAGCTAAAAGGGAAAATAACCAGCTAAAAGCACAAAGTTGGGATGAGGGGACACCGAGGGTCCCCTGCCTGGGAGATTTCCCATTGTCTGTCCCCAAGGAGAAGGGAATTGCTGTTGGGAAGAGGAAAGTGTCTCAGAGCCGAGGTGACTCTGTCGCTGCTGCTGCTTCCATGGCAACCTGCGTTTGTTTCTGGAGCTGTTCCATAATAATTAATAAAAACCTCCCCTGCACGTGGGCCCTGCTCCCCCCGGGGCACGTGGAGGGACCAAAGAGCCAGGGGGAAAAAAAATAAAAAATAAAAAAAGAACTTTTGTGGCTTGTTCTGGTCACTGGGAGCAGCTGAGGATGCTCCAGGAAATTCCCCTGCTGGATTCCCAATGCCGGGGCTCTGATCCTGCCGGGCTGCTCGGTGGGGAGGAGGAGCAGGGAAATTTGGGAGCAGGGAAATTCGGGAGCAGGGACATTCGGGGGCAGGGAAATTTGGGAGCAGGGAGATTCGGGGACAGGGACATTCGGGCTGGGGGATCCCGAGGCGTTTCCCCCCAGTTTCAGCTCCAGCCTCGCAGAAAAAAAATAACAAAACCCAAGAGTTTGGGACAACAGAGCCATCAAAGAGAAGGGGGCACTCCAGGGGAGTGGGGATGAGCACCGGGACAAGGCTGGGACAATCCTGGGGCAGTCATGAGAAAACCCTGGGACATTCCCAGGACAGTCCTGGGACAACCCTGAAAAATCCTGGGACAAGGCTGGGACAACCCTGAAAAAAATCATGTGACAATCCTGAAAAAACCCTGGGACAATCCTGAAAAAACCCCTGAGAAATCCTGAGACAATCCCAGGACAATCCTGAAAAAACCTCTGAGAAATCCTGAGACAATCCCAGGACAATCCTGAAAAAAACCCTGAGAAATCCAATCCCAGGACAATCCTGTCCTGTCCTTCCTCCTGCAGCTCCAGGGCTTGCAGGGGTTTCAGCTGTGAGTTGCATTTCTGGCCTTTTTTTTTTTTCTCCTGTTGAATGGATTTTTCAAGTTAAAAGAACAAACAAGAAGGAAAGTTTTCCAAAAGGAAAAAACTTACCTGGAACAACAAAGCAAATGTATCCTTTGTGCTTCTACAGCAGGGCAATAAAAGAAAAAAAATTATTTCTTTTTATCTGCAAGAAAATGTTTATTCTTTGTAAACCCCACAGAAAAAAAAGGATGCAGCCAAGACCAAGCACTGAACAAAAACTGTGCCCGAGGGGGCAGCAGAAGGAGGGAATTGGGGTTTTGCTTTGAGTGTCCTACTCTGATTTTTTTGTTGTTGTTGTTCCATGAGGCACTGTGCCAATTAACACTGTAATTATAAAAAATACATTCTTTTCTTTTCAGAACTTCCAGAGTTCATGTTTGCAACCCCCTAAAGCTGGGGCTGGATTTTCCCTTGGCTCCCAACCCCTGCCCCACTGTGAAGCTGCCAGGGCAAACTCCCCCCTCTCTGTGGGTGCAAACCCACATTTTAAACTTGGATATTTTGCTTGGTGAATTTCCCTGGAAACTCCTTCCCAAACCCCCAACTTGGCAGCGGGGCTGGAAACCACTGAGGCACGAGGGCAGAGAACTGGAAATGACAGGTGAATAAAATAAAAAAACCCCAGAACTGCAGCTTTTATTAGGCAGCTTTACAGTGTCTCGTGTACAGAACATTGCACAGCTCCACCTTCACTCTCCTGCAGGGCTCTGGTGCCTCCCAGTGCAGAACCAAGGACAGAACAACTGAGTTGGGAGCAAAAGAAACCGAGGATGGAGCCTGGCTGGGCACCCCCAGAGCTCGGGGCAGGCTCTGGGAGGAGCTGAGATACAGAAGCTGGATGACAGTGAAGGGGGGGAAAAAATAGTTTAAACCATCAAGTTTCCTCTTGAAATGTCTTTTTCCCAAGGCACTGTGAACAAGACTGTTTAGCAATTCTCAATGACTAAAGAAACACCAATGGGGATATAAATATTTCACACAACAACCACCAGCACATCAGCAGCTATTCTTTATTCCTTCCCTTGAACAACGCCCCTGGAATTTGTTTGGTCCTTTGAGGGGGGGAAAATCAAATTATCTTCTGCAACATCCACGTGTTTGTATTTAATACATCTATAAATCAAAGCTTTGTTGGATTGCTCAACCCTTTCACTGGGAAAACCGAAGGGTTTTCCTCACTGGATGAATCTGCAAATGCAATTTGATCATTAAATAAAAAACTGAGGAGAAAGGGTTTGAAACCAAGCAAAGCCCTGTGTGGCTTTTTTTTTTTCTTTTTCTTTTTTTTTTCAAGAGGAAACCATGCAAGAATACATAAAAAGGCAAAATTGGCTACTTGAAAACCAAGAATCGTTTTTAATGCGTTGGCCGAGGAAAATAAATCGCATGAAGTTCTGTGAGGTTTTTCTAAAAATTTACAAGAAAAACGGCTGGGCAGTTCTAGTGAACACTCCTTCCTCCTGCTGCAAATGACAACAAACACAGTCCCACACGAAACAATTCCAGCTGGACTGCAAGAGAGCCCTGGGGGGTCCTGCAGCCCCCGGGGCACAGAGAACCTTGGCGTTCATTCCTCCAGCAGAAACTCCTCATTTCTTCAGGGGCTGATACACAGAGGCATTGGGGTCGAGTCCAGAGGGGCTGGGCTCCACGAATTTGGAAGAATAATGTGGGGACACAGGGCTCAGGGTGCTGGTGGCTGCAGTGTAGGTGATGCTGGGCATCACTGCCATCACCTCGGCGATCTTCTGCTTGAGCTCCTTGATCTCCTGCTCCTTCTGCAGGATCTGCCCTGCAGAGAGCAAAGCACAGCACTCACAGCTGTGTGCATGCAGGCAGCCCCTGGAGTCCCTGGCATTCCCACAGGACAAAGCTCAACGCTCCCCTTCTCATTCTGCATTGTTGGGATTCACAGCTGAGCTCCCCCCAGGATTATTGCTATTTAATCTCAGTTTTCTGCCATTTTTGCTGTCTGTTTCCATTCCCCTTCTCCAAACTCCTCACAAAAGCCCCAGTATTTGGTCACAAAACCTGTTAATTTCCCACACTGTCCCATTCCCATCATTTCTCTCTGAGCTTTCACAACAGCACCACAGCAATTCCTGAAACCAGGTGAGGAAAAAACCCACTGCTGAAACAAAACAAAACAATTTCTCCTCTAATTAAATATTCCTGCAATTAAACAGCCCTCTGCAGGGAAATTAAACTGGTGTTAAATGCAGAGTTATTGAATTTTGCTCCATGGTTTGCACAGCTGCACAAAGCCTGGGCTGGGTTTAATTTTGGTTTTCTGCTCCCTCTGGTGGCACCACCAGCAGTGCCCACACTTCCCTCACCTGCTCAGGGTAAAAACAGGTTGGGTTCTCCCCAAATTTACCTTTTATTTACTTGAGGAGCAGTAAAATTTTATTATTAGGATGAAAGGACAGCAGTTTAATAATTTCATCTCTTTTAAAGTTCTTTTAGAGCTTTAAAACACCACCAGCTCCTTGTAATGGTTTATAAAATGCAGAAAATTGAATTAATTGATTAATTTAAGCAGCTATTTTAATGTTTATTATCAACTGGGCTTAATGATAATGTTTATTATCAACTGATGGGCTGGGAAGGGGAGGTCAGATGCTTTGAGCTCCACATTCCCAAAGCTGAAAATTCCAAATTCCCTCCGAGAGCTGAGTGGGGCGACCCCAAAACTGCAGGATTTTCCCCCAGTCTGCGTGGAATGGAAGCCCCCAGGTACCTTGGGCAATCTCCAGCTGCCTTTTTGCATCCCCCAGGGCAGAGAAGAGGTCCAGCTTGATCCTGGTCTCTGCACTGAGGCTGTTCTCCAGGTGCTGGGTCTTGTCCTGCATGGCCGAGAGCGCCGACATCAGCACCTCGGTGTCCTTCTCATTCTCCTTGTACTTCCTCAGCTCCTGCAGGGACAGGGGGAATGTCAGCAGAGAGGAAAAATGGGAAGCCTGGGGAGGGAAAAATATGGGAAGCCTGGGGGGAAAAAAATATGGGAAGCCTGGGGGGGGAAAAATGTCAGCTTGGGGGACTTTACACAGCAGAGAGACCCAGGGGTCTTTCCCCTTCCCCACACTGGGCCTGGCATTAATTAAAATGTTGGTTAATTAAGGTTGCCAGTATCACCTTCAGTAATTGCACGTGGCCACCCTGCCAGTGATTGAAGCTGCAGGTCCAGCACTGTTTGCTCTCCACCCAAAAACCCAAATCCTTTCCAAGAGGCAGCTGAGGCTGGGGGGGTGGGCACACTTCCCTCAGGAAAAAAAGGCTGGAAAAGGCCTTGGAGAGCATTAAATCCAATTAAAACACATCCCCAGGTGCCACATCCACGTTTTTGGACACTCCCAGGGATGTGGATTCCACCACTGGGCAGCCCCTTCCAGAAAGATGGAAAAAGCTCTCCAAAAATCCAATCTAAATGTTTGAATAAAGGCATTATTTTTACCTCACATTAAACCTCCCCGTGCTGCAACACCAGAAATTAAAAGAGAAAAACAAGGAGCAATTCTCCTGGATGTAAGAGCCTGGCTGGGAGGGCTCTGGCATCACCTGGACTTTCATTTCCAGCTCTCTGATCTGGTCCTCTTTCAGTTTGATGTCGATTGTTAACTTCTTGCACTCTGTCTCCAGGTCCCGGATGCGGCCCCGCAGGCTCTCCGTGCACTCCCCTCTGCAGGGAACAAACAGCACAAGGAGGTGAAACAGCAGCCAGGCTGCCATGCCCCAGCTGCCTGCAACAGGGAAAATTAAAATGTACACAATGAAGGGTGCAAAGAAGAAGCCAGCTTTGGTCTTGTCAGCAAAATGATTGCAGTCAGGGTGGCAATGCAGTTAATCCGTGTTACACCTCGAGATTTGGGTGTTGGGGAGATGGGGAGAGCAGAAAATAGCAGAGTGCTCTTAGAATAATTCCTGAGAGACATTTGGAGCCTTGCAGGTAAAGTGACCCCAACTTGTGCTGGGCTGCTGTGGGACTACAGCAACCCTACTGTGCTGAGGAGCCACTCAAAATCCCCAATACCCTGGGCAATGTCCCTGCACAAACCCTTGATTGTCCCAGAGGAAAATCCCAATATTTGGGCAATGTCCCTGCACAAACCCTTGATCCCCAGTCCCCAGAGGAAAATCCCAACACCTGGGCAATGTCCCTGCACAAACCCTTGACTGTCCCAGAGGAAAATCCCAATAATTTGACAATGTCCCTGCACAAACCCTTGATTGTCCCAGAGGAAAATCCCAATAATTTGACAATGTCCCTCCACAAACCCTTGATCCCCGATCCCCACAGGAAAATCCCAATATTTGGGCAATGTCCCTGCACAAACCCTTGATCCCCAATCCCCAGAGGAAAATCCCAACACCTGGGCAATGTCCCTGCACACCCCCAGGTGCAGGCAGATGCTCCCCTGAGCACAGCCCAGGAGCAGCAGGTCACTCAGAGCACATTCACCCCTTGCCATGCAGGCACTGAGCTCAGCTCCAGGGGCAGGCAGCTCCCAGCCTGTCTTAGCACAAATTAAAAACGAAGTTGGTTTTTTTTAAGAGAAGATTTTCCAAGCAAACCCTCCTGCTCCCAGCCCCTGAGGGCAGAGCACCTGGTGGCAGCAGCAAAGGCCACAGCTCGGGCTGCAGTTGCTTCTTCCAACTTCTTCCTTTTCTTCTCTTCCATGAGCTGCTNTATAATAGTATAATAAATAGCATATAATAGTATAATTAATATAATAGCATATTATATATAATGTATAACATATAATAGTATAATACATATTATATATAATATACTATTACGTATTATATAATAGTATAATACATATTATATATAATATACTATTACATATTATATATAATATACTATTACATATTATATACTATTACATATATACTATTACATATTATATACTATTACATATTATATATAATATTACATATAATAATAAATAATAGTATAAAATAACTATATTCACTCAATGTGTTTGTACACTATTTTATCTAATTAATAAAACAGTAAAAAGAACCAAGACACCAAGAGAAAAATTCCCTACTGACTCTCCAGTTCTCAAGAAGCATCCAAACAACAAAACAAACCCTCAAGAAGAAATCAAACACATTAAGTTCATCTACAAAAACACATTAATTTAATCTACAAAACAACACACAGGGTTCAAACCAAGCAAACCCAAATCCCCCAAACACACACAANTAATTTGACAATGTCCCTGCACAAACCCTTGATTGTCCCAGAGGAAAATCCCAATAATTTGACAATGTCCCTCCACAAACCCTTGATCCCCGATCCCCACAGGAAAATCCCAATATTTGGGCAATGTCCCTGCACAAACCCTTGATCCCCAGTCCCCAGAGGAAAATCCCAACACCTGGGCAATGTCCCTGCACAAACCCTTGACTGTCCCAGAGGAAAATCCCAATAATTTGACAATGTCCCTGCACAAACCCTTGATTGTCCCAGAGGAAAATCCCAATAATTTGACAATGTCCCTCCACAAACCCTTGATCCCCGATCCCCACAGGAAAATCCCAATATTTGGGCAATGTCCCTGCACAAACCCTTGATCCCCAATCCCCAGAGGAAAATCCCAACACCTGGGCAATGTCCCTGCACACCCCCAGGTGCAGGCAGATGCTCCCCTGAGCACAGCCCAGGAGCAGCAGGTCACTCAGAGCACATTCACCCCTTGCCATGCAGGCACTGAGCTCAGCTCCAGGGGCAGGCAGCTCCCAGCCTGTCTTAGCACAAATTAAAAACGAAGTTGGTTTTTTTTAAGAGAAGATTTTCCAAGCAAACCCTCCTGCTCCCAGCCCCTGAGGGCAGAGCACCTGGTGGCAGCAGCAAAGGCCACAGCTCGGGCTGCAGTTGCTTCTTCCAACTTCTTCCTTTTCTTCTCTTCCATGAGCTGCTTTTCTACGAAGGTCCGTGCCTCCTGCTCTGCCTTCAGCTTCTTCTCCAGCTGGCTGATCATCTGTTTGTCTTTTTGTTTCATCTGTACAGCGTTGTGCAATCTGCAGGGACAGCCAGGGAGGGCAGGGCTCTGTTAAAAATCCACCCAAACCCAGCGACTCTGGCTGGACTCATCTCCCAGTTGTGGATTATTTAACACAAGAACCCCCCTGCAGCCCCCAGGCAGTGGCAGGGAACTGTTATAAATGATTTTGTAGTTTAGACAGCATCCTTGAACAAAACTGGGATAATTTGGATTAAACTGCCTTAAACCTGGTGGTCCTTCATGTAATATTAAACCAGAAACTATATCCTGTTATTTATTTGTGTAACTCAAATAGAGGTTTAAAATAGTTATTGATTTGAGTTATAGAAATAGGTATTATTTGAGTTATTATTTCTTTATACTATTGAGTTAGTAATCATATAATAATATATATAATATATAATAGTAGATAATATATGACATAATAGTATAATATATATAATAGTATAACATATAATATATAATAGTATAATAAATAGC
>VXBS01008478.1:176493-192146 GCA_013400255.1 Sitta europaea | reverse complement strand
AGATAATAGAGACTATAATATAAATTATATTTATATTATCTATAAATAATACATATATTATATACATCTACATAATGAATACACTTTTAGCTTCCTGCCCCCTCAGCCCAAGGTTCAGGTGAGTTCTCTAAAACCAGAATAAACCTCACTCCATCTCCCACACCCTCAAACCTCCAACCAACCACCTCTCCCAGTTCTCTGACGGGGTCCTTACCAAATAACCATAAATAACAATAAAAAATAAAAGTTTTTACAAATCTCCACGTGGAGCCACACACACCTCAGAGCCTCCCACAGGAATTCCCTTCCCTGCACTCCCAAGGGGGCAAACAAACCCATGGATTTACATTTTCCCTGGGGTCTGAGGAGCAGATTTCCTGCTGGGTTTGGTTTGTTGCTGAATTCTCACCTCCACATGTTGGTATTTCCTTGCAGCACATGATGAGGATGTGTTAAGTCAGCCCCAGCTCAGGAGTCAGTAAATTTAGTTTTAATTGCTCTTGAACAGAGACCATCTGCTCTACACTTGAAATTGTAGCTTTGGAAAGTTCTTGAAGATTCATGTGATCTTGTTAATTAAAATATTGTTAAATAAAACACACGTTTTGGAAGAGAGGCACTCAGCTCACTTTGATGTTTTTCCCCCACAAATAAGGGTATTGATTCTTGGAATAAAAGCACCTCACAGGTGAATAATCAACCCTTCTAAACTCAGTTACACACTCATTTAGAGCAAACACACCCCAGCCATTCTCACAATCCTCCTCTGCTCTGCCAGGTATTGATTGGAGAGTTTTGAGACGTCCATAAAGCAGCTGAAGGTGGGTTTGTTTCCACTCTGAATTAGTGGCACTGAGATGAGAACACTCCCAAAGAGCTGCCCCAGGGACACTCAGCAGTGCAGGGCAATGGCTGCAGCTCTGGGATTTCTCAAGGAAACACTTCTGGGCTGCAGAGCAGGGAAACCTCAGCCCCAAAGGCACTGAAAGGGAGATGAGCAGGGAGAATGAATGCAGGGGGAGTGTGGGAATCCAGGGAGGGGATCCTAAAGGAGCCTAGCTGGGCTGGGCCAACCCCAAACCTCACCCAAACCCCACACCTCCTGCCCTCCTGGGGAGATGAATCCCTTCAGTGCACCAGAAATGGTCAAAAGCACCCTTAAACAGAAAAAAAATCAACTTACAGGCAAATAGTAACAGCACAAAGAGCCAACAGCTGACTGGTTTTACTCCAGGTTTTCATAAATGGGTGGAAAATGCTGTTTCAGTCGAGGAACACACCTGAATCCCACTTTACCAGAAATAATTTCAACATCCATGGCACAGTGAAGTGATAACTGAAGCCAAGAGCTGTAAATAGCTTTTACCTATAGCTCAGACTATGCCAAACTAAGACACCCCTGGATTTATTTTGGGTATTGAGTATTCCAGGAACAGCAGCCCTGAGCAGATAAAGGCTGAACAGCTCAGAGGTGCTGGCACAGGACAGACTCAATTTGTATTTTTGGCAAGGAGAGAGTCCAGGGCTGTGGAGCCATCTGGTGACATTCCTGCACCTGAGAGCTCCCAGGGCTGCTCCCACTGGGCTGGAAAAGCTGCAGCATCCATGGGGGCAGACAGGAGCCAACCCTCCCAGGTTTTTCCTTCTCTGTGTGTGGAATTTGTGGGCTCAGGGAGGGCAGCACATCCTCGAGACATCACTGCAGAGGGGCCAGGGACAAAATCACCACAGCAAATTCCTCTCTTAGCAGTCAATGCCATGAAAAACCATTGGAAATTGCTTTATCAGCAGGCTTGCTTGCAATGAGGCTTTACAGTAAGATTTTAGCAGGTTTTAATTACCCCTTTTCATTCCACTGAAGGTTTTGCAGCAGCTTTAAACACCAGAGCAGACAATATCTGTTTTCTGCCAACTGCAGAGCAAATGCAGGCTCCTGGCTCCCTACAAGGAGGGAGGGAGCTCCCAACCCACCAGCAGGCAAAGCTTCCCTGGGTGGTTTCCCTCCCAGAGCTCCCAATTAGGCAGAGACACAACTTCATTAGGAGCAGCAAACAAGACAAGGCCATGGAAATAAAAGCCCAGCAAGGTAAACCAACCCCAAGGCACAAAACCTCCCTGCTGCAAGCAGGCAGCAGTGCAGGGAGCTGCTCCCCTGGACAAGGACAAGTGACCCACCAGAGCAGCCTTTGGCAGATTACTCTTGTTCTTACCCTGATTTTGTTTGCTGCTTAAGTCTCTTATTTCCAGGCTTACTGGAGAAAATTATTTCCAGAGGAGGGGGAGCAAAGCCAGGCTGAGTGGAGGGAGATGTTTTCCCTGCTGCTGCCCACAGCCCCACTCACCCTGACAGAGCTGCTCTTTAACTTTCACTGCAGATCATACAGCCAGCTCAATTCCTTCACTCTGCCCTTCCTCTAACTGCACATTTACCCATTTCCTTGCTGAGCACCAGCTCCTGTCACTCCTGGGAAGCAGAATTAATCAGGGATCACCTTGAACAGGGAGAAATGCCTCGGGGGAGATTGATGGATGAACTTAAAGACGACTCAATTCAGCTTTAATGCTCCCCAGTACTGATGCCTGGGTGCTCAGTTTACTCCATCCCATCATCACCTGGCAATTGCACTGGAATGAAACAGTTTATATAAAAATTGTAATTTTAAAGCACCCACCAGGCCCTGAGGGGCTCTGCTCTGGCACAAGCAGCCCCTGCAGTGAAGCTGCTCCTCTGAAGTGGCCACTGCTCCTCTGAAGTGGCCACTGCTCCTGCAGCCCTGAGCTGCTCCTGCTGCATCTGCCAAGCTCTGAGGAGCAGCTCTCATTCCCAAAAAACAGGAATCCACAGAGAACCAGGATCCTGCTCTCCCTGCTGGAACTGCCAGGCTCTCCCTGGGAGCAGCTCTCACTCCCAAAAACCAGGAATCCTCAGAGCCACCAGGATCCTGCTCTCCCTGCTCCAAGCTGCTGCCATTTCCAGAGGCTGTTCTGTCTCTGAGCTCTCTGCTGCCTTGGGAAGGGTGTGCAGGAGGGATTGGCTCCCACATTCCTCATTTCAATTCCCAATCCTTCTGATTCTCTGGCCTTCCTAGGGCAGGAAACCTTGGCCCTCACCCCCCTGCAGCTGACACAGGAAACCTTCTGCTGCTTTAATGCCACTCCAGGCAGGGGGGTGAGCAAGAGGCACCAAGCCCTCTCTGCCCAGCAGTGATGCCACCAAATTTTACCACATTAGCCCCAAATGGTCATAAATTCACATTAAAACCATTCCAGCCTGCCTCTGCAGGTAACACCATTTTTAGGAAAGTGAAATAAGCTGTGGCAGAGCAGCTTTTGCTTCACCAAGAATTTTCCCAGTCCAACTGCCAGAAGATGTCCTCGTTATCTGTGGGAATAATTAGTACATGAGACAGCTTGTTCATCACCTCGTGTGCCAAAGGCAGGACCTCTGTGGATACAGACAGTTCTGCCAAGCTGCACTGCCAGGGTTTTGTGTGGTTTTAGTGCAGGGAGTTCTAAGGGTGCTAAAAGGCAGGGGCAGGTCATGGGTTTTGCTGTGTAACGTGCAATAAACAACAACAACAAAATTCTGCAGCAATTACAGCTTGGATTTGTTCCATATATTGAGGTTCTAAATCTGTTTCACCTCAGAAATGACAGTGGAATGGTAAAAAATGAATTTGCTCTGCAGCTGCTGACAAACAGCAAAGTGCAAAGGGACACCAGGCTGGTCCCAAATGGATCCCTCTGTTACCAGAGAGGGGGGAAAGAAGCAGAGATCATCACAGAGGGGCAGTGATGAAGGGCCTGACAAGACCAGCACATTTCAGCACCCTCAGGAGATGTCTGAGAAAAGCCCAGAGGTTCCTGAGCCTCTGGGATCCCTCAGCTCTGACTAGCAAGAATGAACAATTCCCAGGGATGGGCATCAGGGAGTTCCTCTCCACAAAACCAAGCACTGACATTCCACCAGGCAGAGCAAAAGTAAAAGCTCAGCTTCAAATAAGAGCAGTATTGTACATATAAAATACACATCCAATACATATTTTATATATAAACCCTAACTAGATCCAGATAGATCACATCAAGGGTTTCAAAGTTAACAACCCTGTCAAACTCCTGGTCTCCAAAACCTCCCAAGTGCCCAGCAGCAGAAGGAATATTTGACATTTGCTCCTGGTTACTCAGCTCAGGGCCATCACCTGTGGACACAAAAGGAAAGCAGCTCTGGTCCTGCTGCCAGGCTGCTGGACACCCAGCTAGGAAAAGCAGCTTTATTTGGAAGCTGAGCAGATCTGAGCTGAGTCTGAACAGATGCAGGACCTCACTCAGCCCTTTCCAGGCTCCAGCAGCAATGCAGACTGAAAGTTTAATAACAGCAATGAGTAACACTCCTGGAAGTGGAAAAGATGCTGAACAAATGCCTGGCACTCCAGGGACAGGATAACTGACAAGGTTAAAATCAAAAAGCACCATGAATTTTTAAATTTAAGTGCATCCATCCCATCCAATTTGTCAGGTGAGTTTATGCTCCTGCTGGTGTGGGAGTTCCAGAGGCAGGCTGAGCAGAAAGAAGAGTTCATGAATGGTTGCAGGCAGCTCAGGCAGCAGGGTGCTGGGGTTTGTGCTCCACCACATGGGCAGCACAACTGCACATCCCAGAACACTTGGCTGGAGGAGTTCAGCTCCCTCTCAGGGCACAGCCAGGCACTTTCAGAGCACAGCTGAGCTCTCTGTCCTTCCCCAGCTGCTGGAATTCCCTGAGGACACTACCTGCTTTGCTGCAGACTCAGTTCTGTGATCCCAAACCCACCTTGGGCAATCAGTGACCACCTGCTCCAAGCTCCCACACCAGGATTTCAACAGGAAATTTCAGCTTTAAAGAGCCCAGGTTTAAATCTCAGTGCCTGGCAGAGCCACCCCATGCTCAGGCTGGCAGGTCATTCCCAAAGGCCTTCCCTTCCCCTCCCCAAGGCTTAGGAATGTTTGGAGCTGCAGCAAACTGAGCTGACCCTCTGTGCCTCGGGGAGCAGAGCTTAGAAAGAGTGCAGAGCTGAGAATGGCAGCAGCCAGCCAGGCCTGGCCCAGCTCTGCTGCACCCCATCAATCCTGCCTGCAGCTGGGGCACAGATCACACTGATCCACCTGATCTCATCTGCCCCACACCAGTTCTCCACAGGCATGAGGTACCAATTACTCTGGGTGTTTCATTGGCAGGGGTTTGTCAATCAAGAGCAGGGCGATTAGCAGAGGAGAAAATAATATTTCCATTGAAGGAGTTGTGTTTCCACAGCACAAATCCTCAGAGACAGAAGCCAAATTATCAAAGGTACCTGCAGGCAAAACCAGCCTGATCTGCCAATTAAGTGGGCCAGCACTGATTTGGTGGAAAAAGGAAGAAGAGAGGCACGAGCCAGGTGGAAAACTCTGGAGAAGGGCAGAAGTGTGGAACAGTTTCTGTTCCAGACATCCCTCCATGCACAGGCACACCCTTTCCTCCCTGGTGCTCCTCCTGGCAGCACCATCTGTCCCAGGGTGAGCCACTGCACCTCCAACCCAGCTCCCTCTGAACTTCCCAGGGAACTTTTCCCTGCTGCCACATTCCCAGGGCTGTGAGCAGAGCTGGCCTCAGCTCCACACCAGCACTGCCTCCACTGGGAATTCAAGATCAGAGCAAAAGCCAAACATTTCAAAGGAAAAACCAGACAAAAGCACCTGTTCAGGCACCAGGAAACCCCACTGAGCTCCCTGGGAGCTGTCAAGGGCAGAGGAGCTAGTTTTTCTCCACATTTCTCTCCTGCCCCCTTCCAGAGTGTTGCTGGTGCCTCACAACAGACCTGTGAGGTAGGGCAGCAGCAGATCCTGAGCCAGAAATGAAGCAATCTGCTCCAGGCTGTGTGTCAAACAAAAACTAGCAACACATCTCCAGCAGATCTCACCCCACCACTGCACAATCCTGGCTTCTCTACAAGACAAATGCCATTTTCCTACGAAAAAGCAAACTGAGTCCTGGTGGACCACAGCAGGAGGAGACAAGGCTCAGGCCCAACTTACCTTACCAGTGCATCTGGTTTGCTTAGCTGGTTATTAGGAATACAGTTTTCCATTAAGTCCTTATGTGTGCTGGGGCTCTTGCTGGCACATTTCTGTTTTTTCTCATTTTTAGAGGAGGAGGAGGGGATGCTCCCGTTGGTTGCACTGTGGCTGCGGGGTGAGGAGTTCACAACCCCACTGACATTTTTGTAATTTTTGGATGAGGCAGTGCATGAGTCCTCTTTTAAGAGGTTTTCTGTACTTCCTACAAGATCGTTATTTAATCTTTTACTATTGATATGGTTTTCCATATATTCAATTTCTTGTATTTTAGAGTCTACAGGTTGCAAAATGTTGTTGTTTATTCCAAGGTTGTGTTTCTTTGCATCCTTGTCCTTTTCTTTCCCTTTTTCTCGATATTCCAGCTCTGGCAACGTTGCAGAGATTTTTTTATTGGCTGGAATGCCTCCATTGTGCTGCAGGAGTATTGAGGAATCCATATCAGATAATCCTTTGGCTGCTGCAACACCAATGTGAGAAAAACCCAACTTAGTTCATTAAATCCATCAATACCGTGCCACAGAAAGAAAAATCATTATGGACACATCCATCATTCCTGCAGGGAACAATCAGGATTGGAGACTCTCCAGCAAACAGAGCCCAGAGTCACCTGCTTTAAGGCTTTTTGCCTCATTCCAGGCAGGAAACAGGGATTAATAACAAACACTGCAGCTTCACCCAACACTGACTGAGCAGAGGGGCCATCACTCACTTTTCCTGCCACATCAACCACTCCAAACCCATTTCATTGCTGCCCCTCTGAGCTCTCCACTCCCACCAAGCCCAGGAGGGCTGAAGCAGCTGCTCCTCAGCACGGGGCTGGCCTTCCCTTAGAACACAGGAAGGAAGAACTTGCCTTCCTCTGCCTCCCTCTCCTGCCTTTGCAGCATCTGCTGCTCTGGGGGCAGTGCCTGCTGCAGGAGCTGCATGTAGAACTCGTTCTCCTTCTGCACCTCCTTCTGCTTCCTCAGGCGCATCTTGTAGCTGACGTAACTTTTAAAGCCAAAGCCCAAAGTCACAACAGGGTAGCCAATGCTGAGGAGAAAAAAAACCAAAAAAAAAAAAAAAGCAGTGTTATTCATCAGTCTATAGCCATGACAGCAAATTAATCAAGTGGATACACCTGGGAACTGGAAAAGGAGCTATAAAGTGGCGTTGGCTGTTTAGAGAAATGCCTGGAATAGCAACACTGGCAACTCCTCACAGCACAGAATGGGGGCACTGGGCCCTGGCTTAGTTCTCATGGAATATTTCCAGAGGTGTGAGGGAAAAACTGAGCAGCCAAGCCCGGAACACAGATAAAAAGCCCTTACTGTTCATTTTGCTGGTGGAATACAGGTGGGTAGGAACAGGACAGAGAAGCACTTACCAGTGTGCTGCAAATGGACGACAAAGGTCCACGTGGAAGTTTTTTAAATCTTTGAATCTAATGGCTGCTTCAATATAAACAAAAAGTATCCACAGTGATACTGTTGGTAAGCACACACCTCTTTCTGTGGAGAGAAGGGAAACAGAGGCACCTCAGGGACAGCACAGGCAGCAAGGATTTGAAAGCTGTTTTTAAAATGTTTCAGGAGTCTAAGGAAACAAACCTTATAGATTTCACCTAAAAAGATCACAACTTAAAAAAAAAGAAAAAAGGAAAAAGAAAAGGAAGCTCCCACCAACTTGGAGGAGCAGTGAAAATGAGTAATTCCTGAGGCTGCCATGAATTTAAATATTAAATCAGCTCAATAGCTGCAGCTAAACCTGGCCCATCAGGTTCTTCCTTCTAAGTATCACCCCTGCACAACTTCAGATAAGCTTTCACAAATTAATACAGCTCTAAAAATAGCCCAGACTCTGCAGGTATTTGAAACTGGGCAGCAAGTGGCTCCCAGCATCTGCCATGATCAGCAAAGACTGAGTTGCCCCAGAGCTGGCTGAGGGATGCTCCCTCTGCAAACCCCTGGATCAAGGCTAAAAAGGTCCCCAGACCCCACATCCCAGGAATCTGGAGAGTGAAGTTGCCCCTGAAACAAAAAAATGAAATCAAATTTTATTCCTAAGATGTTTGGCTTGAGGGAAGGAACTAAAGCAGCTCCCCCAGCTCCAGTGCTCCATGCAAAGCAGGGATTTCTGAGAACAAACCCAAACAAGCCAGGAGGAAAGGGCAGCACAGGGACAGGAATTCTCCATATAAGTCTCCAACTGTCAGGGCAGCCTCTGCTATCACCAGCTCAGAACCTGACACAGAGCTTTGCTAAAACAGAATTCCACTCTGAGCTCTGAAGTAACTGATACTTGAACATTATTAACCAAATTAACAGCACACCAGTTGAGTGTGGAAGAACAGAGCAATGTCAGATTTTCCCTGTGTGCTCTGTATTTGTTGAATCACTGCAGGAGAGTTTTAAAGTCAGGAATTTAATTTTAACTGCTCTGGATTTCCTGCTTATTCCCCTCCAGTTCCTGCTTACTGGAGATGCACCCCAAGTGCAAAACAAACAAAAAAAAAAACCAAACCAAAAATTTTAACTCTAAAAAAATTGCATTAAGTGAGGGGACAGCAGAGGGGGTTTGCTCCTAAGAGATGTGAGATACATTTTGAGCCCTGGAAAAAAAGAAAAAAAAATTGTTTGTCCCTAAAGCAAATAAACTAAAGCAGTTGTCAGTGAAGCTGTAAATAAAGAACAATGCCCCACCTGTGTGCCACACATACTGTACCCACACATAGGTGCTGGCAGCAAAGAACAGCCACTGGATTGGGATGAAGAGCAGGCAGATGATGTTGGAGGTGAATGCTACACACACAAAAAATACTGAGAAGGCCTGAAAGAGAGCAGGGAGGGGACAAAGAGGGGTTGGGCACTCCAGCAAAAAGAACCAAGAGAGTTCTGATATCTATTAAAATAGAGATAATAGATTTTATATAAAATAGCTCTGATTTTAGAACACATTGCTATTTCTAATATTACATTTGAAAATCTATTAAAATATATTCTAACATACATTTTTATAGATAACCCTTCCCTATATATAGCCCTATAGATAGCTAGACAGCACATTCCTTTGTATATAGCAGAAATACAAAATATACACATGTATATAAAAACATAAAAATATCTAAAAAGTACCTTAAAATGTATATAAAAATATAACTAAGATCTAAAAATGTATAAANTAAAGCACAGTTAAGACTCTGCATGGATGGAATCTTTTTCCCTTACCTAATGCTAACACAGCAAGTCAGGAAACAGCACAAAACCTCAAAAAATTAAAGGTTAAACCTTTATCTTAGATGAAAATCACCCTGGGGAGAATTACATGTACATAACTACATAACCAGTGATAATTATATATATATATATATATAAAATCTCTATAACAGAGCTTTCTTTAAATAATACAGAAAGCCTTGCCTGCTTACACAGATCTAGGGCTATACATAATTATATATATATATAAAATCTCTATAACAGAGCTTTCTTTAAATAATGCAGAAAGCCTTGCTGGTCACAGCTCTGTAGGGCTGTACACAGTTGTGATTCACTCCAGGCCAGGCCAGGCCCGGAGGCAGCGTTTCTCCGGGGCAGTGTGGCTCGCTGGGCGCTCCCGCAGTGGCCCAGGTGGCCCGGGGCAGGTCTGGCAGGGCCCCCAGCACTCACCAGGCCCTGGTAGCGGAAGGAGTCGTACACGCTGCGGATGAAGAGCCAGAAGGGCCACAGGTACTCAAACCTGAACTCCAGCACAAAATCTGCCAGCAGCACCAGGGCCCACACCACCAGGAACTTCAGGTACAGGAAGGTGCTGCAGGGGGGGAAAAGGAAAGGTCAGGGCAGCATTTCCAACACATAAACTGATATTCTTTCTTTTTTTTAAATTGAAATATTCAGAATTAAACTAAGGCCGGCAATACGGAGAAGGAAATGGCAGCCAAAATAATTTTATAAAGTAAGTTTGGGGTTTTTTTTTTTTATTCCATTGCAGCTGGGCTAATGGAGCTAAGGCTGAACTGCATTTATTTCTCCTAATGAACAGCAGCACCCATGTCCCTTTGTGTCTGCACCCAGGGCAGCCCTGCCAAAGGGAATTTCCCCCAGCTGGAAGGTTCCTTTTCCAGTCCCCTCCTGCCCTCGGGGCTCAGGAATTTCAGTGCTCCCCCTCCTCAGATGTTCCCTCATTGCAACACCAAGAAACTGAGATGTATTTTAAGCCCACAGCAATTTAAAGCTTGTTTGGATACTGAGCTATCAGTGTTAGATTTGAAAACGCTTCTATGGAGGCAAACAGATCCCTTAAAAACAAACGAAACCCCAGGAGAATGGAAGCACATGGGGCTTGAGAGCAGCCTCACTTGTATTTTTTAATTATTTCTGAGCCACATTCCCAGGTTCTGAGTCCTGCATTTTGAACCACTGATGATCCTTCTTGGCAACAGAGCTTCAAACCACTCTGAGCTCATACCCAAGCACCACTCGAGGCATCAGCCCAATCCATTCTGCCAAAAAAGACAAACAAACCCCCTCTTCCCCAAACCCACCACCCCCAGGTCTGCCACTCCAGCTCCCCAATACCTTGCTGCACTCTTTTGGGTTGTAACAAAACAAGAGGGGTTAAAAACAGGTTTTTCTCTTTTAAATCAAATGTAACTCTTCCGTTTAGCAACTTGTTTTCCCTCCTGTCCCACCGTGCCAGCAGAACTTTGCCCTGGAATGTTTGGTGGGAGGTGCCAGCAGTGCCAGGCAGGGTCGAGTTTCTGCCCTGCTCAGGACCACGGGGCTTTTTTAGGAACTCGTTCAGAGCTTTGGGGAAGAGACAAAACGCAGGATTTCCAGGGAAAGAGCAGAAAGCACCGGCAGAGCTTTGGAAACAAACTTGTGCAATTCTCAGCCCCTTGTCACCCAAGGTCAGGTCCAAAGCACAGGGCTGGGAAAACACTTGGATTTCTTGGGAACCAGAGGTGAATGGCATGTGCCTGAGAGTGCCCTTATCAACAGAGAGGGGTGGGAAAAGAAGAAAGCAAAAGGCTCCAGGAAGCACTTTAATGGAATGGAAACAAAACTAATGGCACACACTTGGAAAAGTGAAGGAAGTGCTGTTTTCAGTTCTGATGGACCCAGTCACAAATTACTGTTTGAGAAGAATGAAACTACAGTGTATCAAAAACCCCTGAACCCCCAAAAATATCCCACAGCCAACCCAAACCCAGCAGAGCCCCCTTAATGGTCACATTGTCCTGGTGGGCTCTGCTCCAGAGGCTGCCTTCCCCTGGTTATTTAAAGTGAGATCCTCACCAGAAATCTGTAAAAAGCACCTGCATTCAGAGAATATTCCACACTGAGGGTGACAGCTGGGCCCAGACTCTGCAGTTGTACCTGGGCAACTCCTCAGGCCTGAGGAATTCCATAAAATCAGCACAGCCAGGGCCCCTTGCTCTGTTCAGCTGTGTTGTGGAGCCTTGCCCTGGGTTTCACTCACGGTTTCTTTTCCAGGGGGACACCCCACTTTTCCCAGCAAACGAGGGCTGTCAGGGCTAATGCTGCTCAGCTGTGAAGTGCCACTCCAAGAGAAAGCCTTTGCTGAGCAAGAGTTCTGTAACACAGCCATTAAAGTGATTTCTGATATTAAATTCCTATCAATCCAAGGGCCCTGCTGACACTTAGCACCTTCTCAAGCAGAGCTGGAACAATGCAACACTTGTAAGGAGGCTTTGCCAACAGTGTTAAAGAGCCTGTTCCTCACTGTCTGAAGGGCTCCAAAGCCACTCGGAATTCCAGGAGCACAGGAAAGTTTCAAAGCCTCAATCCTCGTGCTGCCCCCAGCAGGGAAGGAGCTCCTGCTCCCCCTGGGGTGCTGCACAGGCAGGTTTGTGTCCAGCCCAGCAGGGTGAGCTGACAGCTGACAGGGACTCAGGGAGAGCTGAAACAGCCCCAGGAACCCAACCCCCTGGAAAACCTGCTTATTGCACAGGCTCCAATCTAGCCAACTGGAATTCTGAGGTGGATCCCAATCCAGGGGAAGATTCCTGCAGATAAATACCTAAAATCTGGTTATCCAATTTCCTAATTTCCTGACACATGTCAAAAAACCTGCCCTGGGTGACGTGGCAGAGGTTTGAGGGCAGGGTTTTCCCCGTGGGACAGCATGAGGCATGGAATCCTGGAGAGGGGAAGGCTGGACACAGCCACGGCAGGAGCAGGGCACAGGGCAGGGAGGAGCAGTGATCACAGCACTGCCATTCCTCTGAAAGGTCACTGATGGCTAATCTGCACTGAGCAGAAAGATTTATTCACAACCCCCCAGTCCCTGTGCTCCCCCTTTGAATTTGCAAACAAATAATTTTCCTCCTTACCCTTCCTCCCCCTGCAAATGCCAGATGCCATTTCCTTTTTTTCTCTCCCCCCCTTTTGTTCTTTGTTCTCCTTTTACTGCCCTGCAGAAACAGATCCTCTGCCAGCTGTAGGGTAAAAATATGGCCAAAAATCCCTAAAAAAAGACCCAATTCTGCACCCTAAACCCAAACTGGGGGTCGATTCAGCCTTAATTCTATTCCACTATTATCAGCAAAGGCCCAAAGGCTGGAAAGGGAATCCTGGCATGCTCCCTTTGCCAGGCTGACTCATCCAAGACAATGGAGTGGGAGGCATCCCAAGGCTGGCAGGGTGCCAAGGGCACAGGTGAACTTTAAAAAAGTAAATTTGAGCATTTGGGTGAAATTACCAAATAATCAACAACCCCCCCCTCCACCTCAGGGTTACCCAGCAGCCACAACACCGGGGATGCTGAGTGGAGATTAGCAAAAAATAAAAGCTTTATATAAATAACCACCCAGACAGATCTCTAAGATTATGATTAGTGGGCAGAAGAGGCAGAACAGAGCGAGCACAGCAAGGCTGGAAGGCAGAAAACATCACTGCTGGCACCAGCCATGTGAAACACTCGCCAGCTACAGGTTTGAAAAGGAAAAGAAATGTCAAGAGTCCCAGGAGAGCTCCCTGCCTCCTGATTCTGTGGCTTGTCAGGGCACGGAACGTGTCCATCCCTGAGCTGGGCAGCTGAGGGAAGGAGAAATCCTGGCAGTGATGGGAGCCCAGCCCACCCTGTCAGCTCTGGGAACTGAGCTGCAAACCCCAAAATCCAGCCACAGGAGCCCCCTGAGCTGCAGGAGAGCCAGGGCAGAGGGGCTGCTACTCCCTGGGGCTGGCACAGCAGGGCACATTACGTGTAGGCTGAATTACCCTTGCACTGAAGTGCAAGTCATAAAAGGCAGCTCTGCTGCTTTGTTCCAGACCTCCAGGGCAGTTCCAGCAGAAAATGCTTTCCCCTCTATAGGAAGCTGGTAAAAAAAAAAGCGCC
The DNA here is from genome assembly GCA_013400255.1 of Sitta europaea. Classification (NCBI taxonomy): domain Eukaryota; kingdom Metazoa; phylum Chordata; class Aves; order Passeriformes; family Sittidae; genus Sitta; species Sitta europaea. The sequence goes on along the minus strand of VXBS01008478.1, from coordinate 178,718 downwards.
AGAATAAATTAGCAGGAGGAATCATTAAGGATTTTCAAGAAAAGCCTATAAAAGGCCACATTCCTGGAGGTAGTGCTGATGTTTTCCTTCCAGTTTATTTGGCTGTCAAAAATCCAGCCCCTGGAATTGAGGCCTGTCAGAATTTGGGGGGCAGAGGGAAGCAGGAGCATTTTAGGGGTTGTGGTACCCAGGAATCCTTGTCCTGTGCCACCAGGGCTGCTTGGGGATGAGACATCCTCCCCTGGCAGGCACCCACTTGGCTGCCAGCCCACGGAGTGCCTGGGATAAAGGGCAATGTACAGCCCCAGCTAAAAACACCCTGGCTCTGAAGGAACACGAGTATTTCAGGAGCATTGTCAGGGAATCCATGAGACAGCACCCATCAGCTGATGTGACAGCACGAGTTGAAGCAGGGACTTCAGTGGGGAATTCATCTTGAAACTTCCCCTGCTGCAAAGGTGGGACCAAGCAGAGCCAAACCAAGCAATGTCAGCAGTGCAGCCAAAGGATCTGAACCAGATCAAAGTGAGGACTGGGAAGACTTAGGAACAAGCAGGAACAAGAAAACTTTAATTGCTTAACTGGTGACAAGCTGCAATGAATACCTTAATTAACAATTAAGGGTTTAATGCATGCACACTGCCAAAGGTAGGAGATGTTAAATCACTTCAGCATTTTTAATCTGTTGCTATTGTTTTACAAGGGAGAAGGCAAAATTTGGAATATAAGCTGTGGAGAGAAGAGCTCCTCCAATTGCTACCATGAGCGTGGTGGGTTTGGAGATCTGCTGAAAGCAGTTGTTTTAAATTATAATAAAGTTCTTTTCACAGACCCTGAAATACTTCTAAAGAGCACAAGTCACTGCAAAAATCAACATTCAGAGAGAAAGATCATCCACATCTTTCAGTGCAGCCCTGGACTTTATATTCCTAACTCTGTTTTGGTTTTCTATCACTTTCTACAATCTGCTTCAGTTTTCCACAGGCAATGAACTCTACCAGCAGAGCTTCCCTGCAGGACAATTCCTTCCTTGCTCCACCTGCTCCCAAACTCCTCCTTTTCCAGCTCTCCCCCACCGCAGGTGGGGTGACAGCTGTGCCTCACTCACACTCCCAGGCTGGACAGGGAACCAGGCTTAAATTAAGATCAGACTTAATATAAAAAGCAAACAAAACAAAGAGTTAAGTATCCCAATGCTGCTGTTTGCTCAGCCTGGCTGCTGTGCCCATAAACCCTGGATGCTTCCTCCTGATAACTGCATTTACTGGGCCTGTGTAAGCTGATGGGGCAATTAAGATAAGCTGAATAAATAACTGCAGTAATTACAAGAATTTAGGCAACTGTAGTTCTGTGAGAAGTTACCTGTTACACTGAATTATGGAGTGCAGAGAGAAAAAATATTAAGAAAAACAAAGAAAGAAAGCTCCCAAATCCATGAAGAAAAACCTCCCTCTGCTTAGATTTCCAAAGGGAAAAGCCTTCCCACTATTTCTCCCGCTGCACACACTCAGCTCCTGGAGTTCCTCTGAGCTCCCCCTGATCTCCCCTTCTCTCACCCCACCTTCCCTGCCAGACACCTCAAAGGCAAAGCATCTGGGAGGACTTTTGAAATCCAGTTATGAGCAATTCCTTATATACTTGAATTATTCTTCACCTTGAATAATAATTTCTACACAAGGGATGTTTTTCTTTCCCATTCCAGGCAGCGTTTTCCCAAAACCTGGAAGTCTAAGGCAAAAAGCTCTCTGCTCTCCCAGATTCACTACAAGTGGGATAAGCAGCACACTGGGACAATTTTATTCCTGTCACAGCTCCCCAGCAGCTGCTTCCCTCATGCAAAGTTAACATCTGAATTGTATGAGCTCGCTCAGGTTTCCAGGCACTGCATTCATCAACCCCACTGAACTAGAAACAGAAATGGGACAGCCGCACATTTACTACAGCAGCTTCAAAGCCTCCCCTGACCCAAACTCCTGCTGATCGAGAAACGCACAATTCCTGCACTCCACGCGAAACCTGACACACTCGGGCGAGCAGAGCTCGAAAACACTCTTTAACCATGCTCACGGCCACGGTGCCGGCACACAGAGCCGCGTTTGGCTGCGTGCTGCTGGAGAACACCTCCCGATCCCCGGGATGAGCCACATCCCACGAGCATCTCCCTCAGCACTGCCCGGGCCACAGGTGAGTGGGACACCTGCCGTGACCCCGCCATGCCCCCCTGC
>VXBS01008478.1:130988-145091 GCA_013400255.1 Sitta europaea | reverse complement strand
GGTCTCTGGACCGGGCTGGGGGTCTCTGGGCCGGGCTGGGGGTCTCTGGACCGGGCTGCCCAGGGGCGTTTCTCACCCCAAACCCCAGCCTTCCCCGCCAGAAGGCGAGAGCTCTCGGCTCTCAGACGCTGCCAGAGTGGGGCTGGCTTTCCGAGCAGGAGCTGCAGAGCCTGGGGTGTCCCCGAGCCCCTGTTCCGAGCGCGGGGAGCATTTCTGGCTTTGCCCGGGGGGCTGCAGAAACTTCGCCCGCCGCCCCGCGGTGACACGGCAGCACTTAGCGGTCCCCGGTGGATCCCTGCTTCTGCTTCTCCCGACTTTTCTTGAGTCGGATTCTCTCCATTTGCTCTATTGATTTGAGTTCTGAAGCCAGGGGGATGATGCCGGGTTTAGTGCTGGTTTTATCGTGTCGGGCGCTGCGGGATAAATGGAATTATTGCCGAGTTTTGGTGCAGCTGCTGTGATTTGGGGCTTTCCTCGTGGCGCTTTTGAGCTTGTCCCTGGTGGGTGTCCACAAACCCGACCCAGCCGAGCCCTGCACACCTTGGGTGGCTCCCACATTAAATATAAATGGGGAGAAAATTACCTTAATCAAGTCTAAGCAGAATTGATTAATATTTTAGTAAAAACCTCACGCTGGAGTTTAACAGACTGGTTAAATCTCAGCTGGAAAAACCACTGTGGTTCCCCACCAGCTTTTTTTTTTTTTCCCCTTAAACCCAGCCTGGTTTCCACGGCCCCTCTCTGCCTGTGGGGCCTGCACTGGGGTTGCTGGGGAGCTCTTTGCCCTTTAGCTGAGCAAATTATCAGCGGTTTAAAAAGGCTCCTTCTCCCCCTCCCGGCTCCCTTTTATAGGTACAATAATCAGATAAAATATTTCTGGAAGACTATTTACAAAATCCCCCCATCCCCATCAATCTTACGGTTAAGAAGGAGCGGAGGAAGAAATCTTAACCTCAAGAAGCTGCTAATGCAACCGAGCTCTTTAATGGTGGGGTGGAGATCTTCTTTTTTTTTTCCTGCTGCCATTACTATGGAATACATAATAACATCAATAATTAAATATAAATTGGATTTAATATTTTATGCTGGCGACATGTAATTTACACTCTACCCGAGAAATCAAAAGGTCACGTCTGAAGAGGAGGCAAGGAGGGGAAGGGAGAGGGGCTCTGGGGTGGCAGGCTCCACAAATCGCTCCAGGGAGGGGAGGCAGAGCTGGGTTTGGGGGGAAAAGGGAGGGTTTGGGCTGGGTTGAAGGTGTGGGGGTTGATCCTGCTGGTTCTGCACTCAGCAGTGCTCTTGGGTTTAGGGGTGATTGTAGGGCTGGGCTGGGGGAGAAGAGGATCCCAATCCCTGCTGGCTGTGCTGCTCTGCTCTTGTTTTAGGGGCGATTGTAGGGCTGGGGGGATGGGGACCCCAATCCCTGCTGGTTCAGCTGCTCTGCTCTTCATTTTGGGGGTGATTTTGGGGCTGGGCTGGGGGGCAGAGAGTGGGATCCCCATCCCTGCTGGTTCTGCACTCAGCAGAGCTCTGCTCTTGTTTTAGGGGTGATTGTAGGGCTGGGCTGAGGGGCCAGAGTGGGATCCCCATCCCTGCTGGCCCAGGCACCCTCCCAGCAGCTCTGCCCAGGATCAGGGGCCAGCAGAGCTCTCCTGCTCCCATCCCTGGGGGTCAGGGCAGCTCTGGTGTCCTGCCAGCACAGCAGCTCCATCAAAGCCTGGTAATTCAGGAACTGCCCAGGCTATTTCTGGAACGGGCCAATTTTCAGTCTTTTATTCCTCTCCCTGTTGGGTCATCGAAGATTTGGCTGATTTTCACGTCCATACCCTGGATTTCGTGCCCAAGGGCCCCAGCTCTCTTTGCCATGAGCTTTATGTCTTTGATTAATTAAAAACAGGAGAAATCAACCCTCTCCTGGGCAGGTGTGGGGCTCTCCCAGATTTCCAGCCCTGGATTTGCACCCCTTCCCTGGGCTGGTGGCAGCAAGGAGCAAAGCTGGAGCCATCCCTGGCGTGGGGAGAGAGGGTTTATCCCCTCAGATCAATTCTTTTCTTTTAATTATCCCCCCAGATTAAATTTTATTATTTTATCCCTTCGGCTGAATTCTTTTTATTATTTTCTCCCCTCAGACGATTTTTTTGGTTGTTGTTTTATCCCTCCAGATGAATTCTTGCTCAGGGCTGTGGGCAGAGAGGTTTGGGGCTCCTGGGGGCTGCCCAGCACAGGTTTCTCAGCAAGTGAGGCTTCTGCTTTTTTAAGGGTTGTGCAACACATCTGGGCAAAGCCATTCCTGATTCTTCTTCTCCTTCTGCCCCGGGGTGGGTTCAGCTGGGGAAGTTGGGGGGAAGCAGCCCTGGGGGTGGTTGGCTTTGGGGTCTCACCTGGCACGAACGTGGGGGAGGCAGGTGGAGGGGCTGGGGCCGCTGGGGATGTGAAATTCGGGGGGGAGCTCTGCAGAGGGAATAAATCCTCTTTGTGCTCTGGGGGCAGGCTGCCTGGAGCTGCTGGCAGGCTTTGGCTCTGCCCTGGTGCAGGGTGGGGTTTGGCTGCCTGGGAAAGGCTGGGATGACCTTTAGGGAGACTGGGCAGGCAAGGAAAACCCCTTGGGGTGGGCAGGGGGGCCACGCCACCCACAGACCCAGCTGGAGCTGCCTGGGGCTGATTCTGGGGCTCTTTTGCCCAGGTTCAGCTGCTGCCATCACATCCAGGGGGGTTTGCTGCCTGTGGCCGAGGTGGGAAACCCTCCCTGGGTCTGGGGTTGGTTGAACATTCCTTTGTTTGCTTTGCCCTCCGTGGCCAAGTGATGTAAAACCCCCCAGCAGCTGAGTTCCAGCCCTGCAGGGCCAGGAACCCCTGAGATCCCCCAGGAGTGGGCAGAAAGTGCCCAGGGCTCCCCTGGCTTTTCACAGAGCCCCAGCCCTGCTGGAAGAGTTTGGGAAAGGCTGGATGGGGCTTGGAGCAGCCTGGGATGGTGGGAGCTGTTCCTGCTGGGCTTTAAGGCCCTTTCCAGCCCCAAAACTCTCATAATTCTGTGAAAAGGAGCTGGTGGGGCCGGTCAGATCCTGCCCCACGCCCTGGGATTAATCCTAATTGTATTTTTAACATCACCCCGGGGTGCCAGCGCTGCCTTTTAGGGCACAGCTCCTTTGGGGACCCTCAGCATTCGGGGGGCCTGAGCTGAGCTGCCCCCAAACCACCCAAGGCTGAGCTTTATAGGGTCATTACCCTTTTTATAAGGCTTTGGAAGCCACTTGGAAAAAAAGAGCCACTTGTTTTCTGTCGGGATTGAAAGAGTTTTGATCAAAAATGGGGAGGCTTTTTCCACCTCCTGCCCCTTCCCTTGATCAGCACCTGCCCCGGGAGGAGGAAGGATTTAATGAATTGCAAGAGGATGGGGCTGGCCCTGCCCTCTCAGGGCTCCTTCCATGGGTTTATTTCATTTTTCCAAGTCAAGCATGGAAAATCTTCATAAACCCCCTGCTCTCGCAGCTCCTGGTGCCCCCAAAAGTGGAAACACCTGGTTTTCAAAGGGCAGCCCTGACCCTTAATGGCATATTTTGATTTTATGGGTGGGATAACGTGACTGGGGGGGCTGGCTTGCTTGGCAGAGGAAAAACTTGGGATTTTCTGTGGCTTTGAAGCCTGGAAGTTTTTGGTGGAGGAGAGGGTTTTTGGGTGGGAAGGGTTTCTGCAGAGGGTCAGGGCCCTCCTCTGCGTGTCCCTGACCCCTGCAGAGGCTTTTTGGGGACACAGCTGCCACAGCCTCGTGGGGAAGGGGCCAGGACTCACCTCAGACCCCACAATTCCCACTTTTAACTCCCCAAATCCAGAGGAGCCCCGCTCTGCAGGGCTGAGCCATTAGAATTCCTCCAGCAGCCCCGCCGGTCCCCGAGTATTTTCCATCTTTATCCATCCCCAGGTGCGGCAGGAATGGCTCCCTCCAGGCCGTTCAGATGCTTTTAAGGCCTTTGAGAGGCGCAGGCTGCGCTTTGCAAGGTGCTGGTTTATGGCCCGGCGGGGCCGCCCTGGGGAAAGGCTTCACTGGCGCTTTGCAGGGCTCGGGCTGAGTGATTGATGGTCGCGACTGCAGCCCCCGAGGGCTGAGCCCTCCCTGCAACCGGCCCCGAGGAGGGGCAGAAATTCCCCTTGAATCCAGGGCGGAGCCGGGGAGGGCAGCCCCAGCTGAGCTGCTGGAACCCGGGCTTTGTGTTCGGGGTTAAAGGTGCCAAAATCGCAGAATTGTGGCATCCCAGGGTGGGTTGGGTGGGAAGGGACCTCAAAACCCGGGCAGAGCCATGGGCAGGGACTGCTGCCACTGTGCCAGGGTGTTCCAGGGCAGCCCCAGCTCCTTTGGGCACCTGTGCCAGGGTCCCACCCCTCCCGGGGTGACGAATTGCTTCCCAGTATCCCATCCCCATCCCTCCTCCGTGTTTAAAACCACCGCTCCCTTGTCCTGTCACTCTCTGCCCGGGGGAATTCACTCTCCCTGCTTTCTATAAACCCTCCAGAGCCTGGAAGGACCCGGGGGAGTCTCCCTGAGCTTTCTCCTCTCCAATTCCGAGCCTTTGGTGGAGGCAGCGAGGTGTGAAACCCCCCCAGATCTGCTGCGGGAGGGGCTCCAGGTCTTTATTTCCATCCCGGAGACTCTGCTGGCGTCGAGCTCCTCTGCAGAGCTCCCTGGCCGGGAGCACTCCCCGACAGGGAAGTCCAGCAGCTCTTTTGTTTCACCTTTTGCAGCGCAGAGCAATTACAGCCAACGGCTCTGCCTCCCCAGACCCGAGCCGCCCTGTCACGTCCCATTAGCTTCGAGCCCAGCCCCAATCCCTGCCCTGAAATGGATAATGAAAGACGTTCAAAATATATCAAAATGGCATCGGTATTGATTTATTAATGCTAGGGAATGCTGCCCTAATTGAATTTAGGTCCAGGAAGTCAGTTAATGCAGCTGACAGTGATACAGGAATTCAATCTCCCCAGCGCACTGAGTTAGGACTGTTTTCTTCTCTCTTTGTTGTCAGTTGGATAAATAACAAATCAATTTAAATTTCAACGAGGTTGCTAAAAACAAGGCAGGCTCTGCTCGGGGCCAATGGCTCACCCGGGGCTCGGGCTGCTGGCAGGGGTCAGGAGGTTCCTCAGGGAACACCCTGGGTGCTCCGGGGGGCTCCTGGGTTAATTCTGGGCTCCAGAGGAGGGGCTCTCTCGGTAAATCCTGCTTTGGTCGTTTTCCCACCCATCCTGACTCAGGACTCGGAATGTTCTCCTCCCAGCCCCACCTGGGCTCGGAGCTGCAGCTCCTGGGGACAGCAGGTCCCTGACCTGCCCAGAAACTCCAATATTCCCCGGGTTTCTGGAGGGGTGCAGTCGGAAATCTCAGCAAATCTCAGGAGCTGCCCATCCCCGTGGCTGTGCCTTCCCTGCTGGGCGCTGAACTCCTCCTCGAACCCTTGGTTCAAGCTTAGGCAGCAAATGTTTGCTCCTAATCGAGTTTAGGATTAAACAACCAACCCTGCTACCCTGCGAGGGCAGAACTCGGTCCTTCAGAGTCGTCATTTTTAATTTTTCAGCGCTTTTATTTTAAAGCTTAAGCTCAACCCACCCCCGACCTTAATCCTGTGTTTGCTCTCCAGCCCTGCTGGGGTTGGTATGGTCAAGAAGGCAGAGGAGCCTGAGTTAATTAAATCAACAGCTAACAGTGGAGGTTACCCACAAAAGTGAACCTTGGTGCCCCTAAAACCACTGACCAGAGAATGGCTGGAAAAAAACAAAACCACAGTTGGAGTGAAATGGAAAAAGAAATCTTCAGCTCTATATCACTTCAGCCAGCCACAGGTATCAGAATATTAATTGCTCTTTGACTTGATTTTGTTGTGGGATTAAGGGCACATTGTGGCTTATGAAGATATTCTAGGAGCCACAAGGATGGATGCAAAATCCATCTCGGCAGCGTTTCTGTGCCTGCTGCAATCCAGGATGCTGCTGCAGGGGCTCCAGGCTGCTCCTGCTCCCCGGCCCCTGTGCTGCCCTCCCACAGCCCCAATCTCCTGTCCCAGCCAGGGAATCCTCAGCGGGATAAAAAATTCTCCCCAGTTTTTTGGCTGTGGTTTCCCTGCTCTGCAGAGCAAACTCCTGGTGCTGGTGCGGGGTCCTGCCTGCTCCCGCTGCTCCCAAATCCAGCAGGGAAATTTGCAGGGGGAAAAAAAAAAACCCTCATGTGGGAGGAGATTATAAAACCTTTGGAAGGGTTTGAGGCAGGGATGAGTTGGGGTTTCCTCTCTGCTGCTGGGGGCTGTCGCTCCTCGGGAGCTGGACGGTTCATCCCTTGTCCCTGGGGGTCCCTGTCCCTTCTCCCGGATTCCCCATCCCTTCCGGGCATTTCCATCCATTACCCACCCCCGGCTGGCCTCGCGTTCCTCACCCCTCGCTAATGAGCTCATTAACGAGCCCGGCTGGTTTAGTCCAGCCCCCGAACCTGCCCGGCTCGGCGCAGGGCAGCAGAGCCCTGGACAGGCTCTTTACTTTCTTCAGGCCGGGGAGAAGAGTCCGCCTTGGCAGGGAGGAGGCTCAAAAATGCTTTTAGAGCAGAAGGGCCAGGAGCGCCTCCAAATTCCCAGGGAATAAATGAATAATAGACAAATAGATGAATAATAGATATTTCCCGGGGCCGGGCACTGCCGGGCAGGGATCCCCTGCCAGGACATCGGGGTGCTGGCAGNTGTCCTGTCCGAGGGGCTCTGCCCTGTCCGGCCCCGCGGGCTCCGGGGCGCCGTGCACTAGAGGGAGACAAAGCCCCACGCTCGGCTGGGGGTGCCCCGGGAGGGGGGAGAAGCAAAGGATCCCGTGGGATGGGAACGGGAATCCCATGGGATGGGAACTCCAGGGGATGGGAATGGGATCCCCGTGGGATGGGAATGGGAATGGGATGCCCAGGGAATGGGAATCCCATGGGATGGGAACCCCAGGGGATGGGATCCCTATGGGGTGGGAACGGGAATCATCGATTGCACCCTCTGCGCCACGATATCGGGGTGGGAATGACCCTGGGGAGGTTTTTGGGGAGGTTTTTGGGGTGTTTGGGGCACGGGGTGAGGGTTCAGTGCAGGTGTCAGACACTGGCTGTGCCTCCAGCCCAGAATATCCTCTGTGGTCGGGCTGAGGGCTGAGGGATGCAAACGAGCTCTTGCTTTACTTTGTTTATTTGTTTAGAACCACCGCTTGTCTTTTTTTTTTTTTTTTTGCTTCTAATCCAGCTTCCTCCGAGCAGCCTCATTTGTTTAGGTGCCTCATCTGTGCCAGAGCTTGAAAAAAAGGGTTTTTCTAGGACTCTTTGTAGGCACTGAGATCACCCAGTGAAGCCAGAGCTGCTCGGGGGCCTGGTGGCAGCCGAGTGTTTGGGACACTCAGAGAAGCCACATGGAAGCTCCCGGGGCTCCCAGCACATCTGGGGGTGATGGAAGAGGAACATCTTTAAAAATGCAGCCCCTGCTGAGCACCCTGTGCCCTTCCAAGCCTGTTCTGCAGGAGCAGTGACAGCCTCAGGTGACACCCCGGGACCTTGCCCATTGCTGGTGAGCTGGAGGGGTTGTAGCCAGCCTGGGTTAGTCCTGGTGATGCCTTCTGGGGCTGCCCTGGAACAGAGAGCAGACAGAGCAAAAGGATTCAAAGGGATTTATTCAAAGGGATTTATTCAAAGGCCTCCCTGTGCACACCTGGGCTGCACAAGAACCCGGCCGGGACACACCCAAGGTGACCCCAAAACGGACACAAAATGGACAAACGGTCATAAGGGTCAGAACTTTGGTAAGTTCTGCTCCATCAACACATTTAATTTAGTTAATAGTCCAATTACAGCTTCAGGCTGTGAAGCTCCATCCTCCTTGGGTTTCCTTCTCACCCCAAACTTCCCACCGAACCAGCCCAGAATGTGAAAAACATAAAAGCTAAACCGTATCATTTCCCCGCTTTTAGAGGCTGGAGAAGGCTTCTACCTGCGTTTCTTCTGCCGGGTCTGGGGCAGCTCCCCTGGAGGGAGATCCGAGGGTGGGGAGCGCCTGTCCCTCCTCGGGGAACGCAGCCCTGCCCTCTCCCCGCTCCTTGGCACAAAGGAGGGAGGGCAGCGCGGTCCGGCTTTGCTGCAGTGAATCATCCAGCCCGGAGCGCGCTGCCGGGGCTAATGCTGCTTGTGCTAATGTAGGAAATCATTAAAGATCAATGAAGGAATCATTAGCAGCGCGACGCCCTCGCCCGACCGCCCGGGCTGCAGATCCCCCACTTAATCCGGCCATAAAAACGGCACCATGAGCTCATTTTAATGGGTGTCAGCAAGATGGATTGGCCGGGGGCAGAGGTTACAGCGGCAATTTGGGAGCAGGACCGCTAATGCACTTGTAACTCTGCTACACTTTAATGCAAGTTAAACAGAAAATGCCCTGAAACCGCAGCCAGGCCTCCCCTGCAGAAGCTTTAAACGGCTCTCGGTGTAATGCGGGATTTAGGAAGAGATCCGGGCGGCAGAGGGATGGGGCTTGGTTAGAGCAATCCAGCCTGGGGCCGGCTCGGGTGGGGCGGGGGGCGTGGGGCAGGGGGCTGGCATTCCGAAATTATCCCATCGCTTCTTTCCCGGCTCTGGAGGGGCTTCCCTGGACCACCTGTGCTCCGCAGGGAGCCCTCGGGGTGTTCAAAATGTTTGTTTTCCTCCAAGAGCAGCCCCAGCAGGGGGCTGGCATTCCGAAATTATCCCATCGCTTCTTTCCCGGCTCTGGAGGGGCTTCCCTGGACCACCTGTGCTCCGCAGGGAGCCCTCGGGGTGTTCAAAATGTTTGTTTTCCTCCAAGAGCAGCCCCACCTTCCCCTTTTTTTGGTGTGTTTCCCGTTTTTTGTGTTTTCCAGGGCGCAGGTCACGCCGTGAGGGCACCCCTGAGGCCCGTGCCTCAGTTTCCCTGGCTGTGCACTGGGCTCTGGGGTTCGGCTTGCGCTGCTGGGGGATCCCAAAGATGGGGAAAAGCCGGATTTCCAGCGGGAGCCCGCATCTCCCCACAAGCCCGGGGAAGCAGCCGGGGGCAGAGCGGCCAAATCCCAGCGCCGGGCCGGGGAAATTGCGGTGGCAGCCGGAGCGCACGCAGGGCCATTAGCGGGCAGCGCTGCTCCTGAAATCCTGCGGTCACTGCCACCCTCTGGAAGCCCATCCCAGCCGCTGTGACCTCCCCATCCTTCCCCCGGCCGCAGCAGGCTTTGGGCAGAATTACTCACGGCAGGAGAGAGCCGGCTGGAAAAGCTCGGCCCCGCTGACCAGAGGGAAATAATGGCGCTGTGGTTTCTCCTGCCTGGGGTTTGAATTGCTGGCACGGCGAGAAAGGCTCCTCTTAATTGGTCTTTTTCGTCAGAGGTTTGTCCTTTGGGGTGAGCGGCGGGTTTGGGAGGGCTCAGCCCGCTCTGGGGTAAGTTTGGGGTTGGGTTGGGTTCAGTTCGTGCCGTGCTGCAGCTCCGCTTCTGCCAGGGAGGGATTCCTTCCCTGCCCTGCCTTTAAACGTGTCACAAAGCCCCTCACAGACCCTCGTCCTTGAGCAGGACAAGCTGTCAGAGCAGTGTGACAAACGGAGCATCAATCTGCGCTTCATTCACCCCGCTGGAGTTGATGGGATGGTTGGAATCCTGTCACGGGATGCTTTGAGTGGGGAAGGACCTTAAAGATCATCCCAATCCACCCCTGCCGCGGCCAGGGACCCCTCCCACTGTCCCAGGCTGCTCCAAACCCCGTCCAGCCTGGCCTTGGACACTGCCAGGGATCCAGGGGCTGCTCCGGGCACCTGTGCCAGGGCCAACGAGGAAGAAAAAGCTGGAAAAACTGAAGAATTGCTCTAATTTCCCAGTAGCCCAGCCCATGGGAAGGTTTTTTCAGCAGCGGGGCACCAACCATTCCCAGGAGCATCCCCTGATCCCTTCCCCTGGCCCCTGACACCCGCTGCTCTTCGCTGTGCAGTATTTTCAAGCACTGAACACTGAATTTTAAGCGGCACAAGAACGCCCGGCTAAGGCGGCACAGAGCCCACAGCTCGCTGCCGGCGGCTCCACAAAGCCCTCGCTACCTCGGGAGGTTTGCTAGCTGTTTAATAAGTAATTCCTAATGAAAAGTGTGGGGCTGGCCATCGAGGAACCGCTCCGGCCGCGGCTGGAGGAGTTTCTGGGATTCCTGGGGGAAAATCCCCCCGTGCCCCAGAGCCCCCGGCTGGAGCCAGCCCAGGAGAGGAGCCTGGGGATGGGACTGGCGTGGTTTGGGCTCGGGCAGCTCCAGTTTCGTCCTCACCTTGTGGCTGAGGGGGGATCCTGAGCCCTCCCGCTTTCCAGCAGCCCTGGGATGCTGCGGGAGGAGCGCTGAGCCCCGGCTTGTGGTGCCTCTTGCTTTGGGAAACCCCCAGCCCCTCTCATTTTGCAGAGTTTTGTCTATTGGGGTTTTTGGGGTTTTTTTTTTGTTGGGTCTTTTTTTTTCTATTTCGCTATTTTTTCACCTTTTGCTTTTTCCTGTAGAACCGCTGCTGACTCGAGGTTTGTTCCTCTCTCTCTTCTCTCCCTCTAGGCCGGTCCAGCAGTTTGGGGCTCTGCCCTGGGGGTCTCCGAGAGCTCTGGGGGTCTGGGGCCGCACCCCAGGCATTTCCCACCCGGGAAATGAGGGACCAGCAGTGGCTGCCGTCCCCCCCGCAACCCCTGCGCCCTGCAGGCTCCGAGAAGGGACAAGCGAAGCTCTGGGTGTCGGAAATTCAGCCCAAATCGTCTCCCGAAAAGGAAAACCCCGGCGGGGCTGGCAGCGCTGGGGTTTGTCCAAGCCCCGGCGCAGGTGGGGTCCCATCTTCCCTCCCGCAGCCCCCCGGCCCCCGGGGGCTGTGAACCATCCCCACCCCCCCAGCACGGCTCAAACTCCCGCTCGGGGGGCGCTGGGGGCTGCGGGAGCATCCCCGGGGCAAACGGTCATTTCGGGAGCTCGCCAGGTGATGATTTCCTGCAGCTCCTCGAGGTTTTTTTTTTGGAAAATCGCCCTTCTGAGCTTCCTCCGAGCGCCGGGCCAGAGCAGGAGGTGCTGGGGGCGACCCAGGCTGAGCCCCTCACCCCTCCCCGCGCTCCCCACAGCGAACCCCCGGTGGTTTTGGGGCACAACCCCAAAAAAACTTCACACCCAACCTGGGCTGGCCCAGGGGTCGTTCTGGGAGCCCGGGGGTCCCGTCAGTGCGGGCTGGGACCCCCAGGAGTCCCCTCAGTGAGGGCTGGGACCCCCGGGGGTCCCCTCAGTGATGGCTGGGACCCCCAGGAGTCCCCTCAGTGAGGGCTGGGACCCCCGGGGATCCCCTCAGTGCGGGCCGGGGCTCCCCGCGCCCCGCAGGTTTCACATCTCTTATCTGGGTCGCTGATAAGGGGCTCGCAGCCCCTCCGGGGTCACCGCAGGGTTCCTGCCGAGCTCAGCAGCGCCTGTGGCCGCCGGTTTCGGATCCTGCCGAGCCGCCAGCCCCGGCCCCGCTCCTCGCCAGGGTCCCCCCGGGACCCCAGGGCCAAGCGGGGGGCGCAGCTCCAGCCCCACAGGGTCCTGGCCAGAGGCGGGTTTCCCTCCAGGCTCTCGGGACAGCTGGAAGTCGCTTCACCCCTCCGAGTTGTGACTTTTACCCCGAAACCTTAGAAAAGTCTGTGCCCGAAACGAAGCGTTTCCTCCCGGCCCGAACCTCGCTGTAATTTTTTTTTTTTTTCTCCCTTTCTGATCTGCTTTTTAGGTTTGGATCCTTGATGTGCTCTCTCGCAGTTCTCAAAATCGCTCGGGAACTGGGAGAAACTGGATTTGGGGTGGATTTTTCCCGCTGGTGTCACCCACCCCACACGTGGCCCCAGCCTGCCCTGGTACCCCCAAAAAACCGAGTGAAACGCGGCCCTGTGATTCATTTTGAGGTTTTTTTCCCCTCCAGGTTAAATCACCTGCAGACGGGGCCCTTCCGAGCTGATTCAGAGCGAATTACAGGAATGCAGCGTTTCGATCTCCGAGCGGTTCCGTTCCCGTGGGAGCCGTGAGCCCCCCAGCCCCTCCCGCACCCCCGGGGGCGGCTTTGCGCTCACCTTGCCCCCAGGAAAAGCCACCCCCGGCCCCTGCTGGGGCTCCTCACCGGCCAGGGGGGGCCAGGGAGGTGACAGGAACCCCCACCTCACCCCCAGGGCATCGCCACGGCCAGAAATGGGCATTTGCACCCCGAAAATGGGCATTTGCACCCCGAAAATGGGCATTTGTACCCTGAAAATGGGCATTTGTACCCTGAAAATGGGCATTTTCACCCCGAAAATGGGCATTTGCACCCCAAAGCGCCACCCCGGCAGCCTGAGCCTCAGAACCGCCTGGAGGGGTAACTGGGCAGGCTCTGCGGGTTGTGCCTCAGTTTCCCTCCCTGCTGGGTCCCTCTGCAGGGAAATAAATGTGTGAGTCTTGAGGGAAAAGGTCTTTGGAAACGCTGGATGAGCATTTCCCCCTCCTCTGCTCCAAGCCAGGGGGTCAAGGACAGAGTTTTGCTCGGTGGTTCCCGACCCCTGCAGCTGCCCGGGGTGCCCTGAGGGTCGCTCCAGCCCCTCCCATTGCAGAGAAGAGCTTTGGGCTTTGTTTAAAGCGTTTTTTGTTTGCTTTTTTCCTTCAGGTAGGGGACATTTTTTCTGTCTGAAGAGGAGGGGGGGAAAAAAAGCCCTTTTTGAAGCTTTATCCTGTGAAAAGATCCGACGCACGGCGGGGCCGGGGAGGCAGCAGCACCAATTGCCGCTGCCGGGGGCTGGCGTGGGGCGCTCCGGTTTTTTTTTATTATTTAATTTTTAAAATTTTTTTTTTTCTTTTGGACTGGTTTCTTTCTTTTCCTCCCTCGCCTTGCCGTGCCTGTGACTCACCCGGCGGCAGCGAAGACACGAGAGAGTCCCTGCGCTCGGAGACACAAACCGCACGTCTGCAGGAGGTTCCCACGGTCTGCGCTTTAAATAGAGCCCGAGCCGCGGCTCGAGCAGCGCTTCCCCCATCCTCTTCCTCCCCGCCTTCCCCTTTCCCCCAAAAAATTCAAAAAACACCCCTCCTTTGTTGTTTGGTTTTTGGTTTTTGGGGTTTTTTTCCCCCAGCGCCAAACCCCTGGAAGGTTTTCCCGCGGGCGGTGCCCCGAGGTTTGGTGGCCAAAGCCGGGTTCTTGGTAGCCATCCCGCCACCTGCCACCGCCTGGCTTCCGCCGCGGGGCTCGGGGTGACGCGGCTGAGCTCTTGCCAGGAAAGGGCGGCCGAAATGAGAAAATAGGTAAAAAAAAAAAAAAAGAAAAAAAAAAGGAAGAAGAATTTAAAAAAACCCCGCGCGGTGAGAAAGGAAGGAGCGCGGCAGAGCCCCTGGAACCTGGCAGGGAATGGGGGCGGGGGGAACCTGCTGGGAATCCCCAGGGATGGGGGGAGAGGAGAGGGGACGGGACAGGAGAGGGGACAGGCACGGCCGGACAGTGCCCGGGGTGTTTCAGGCGGCTTTAACCCCAAAAAGGGAAGCGAATTTCCTCGTGCTCCGTGGATGAATTGAGGTTTGGGGGATTTCCAGGCTTTCCCTCCGTGGCGCTGGAAGTGGCTTCAGCGCCCTGGGCACCTCCTGGCCCCGCCGGGCTGGGGACGGGCTGGGCTCTCAGCAGGGTCACTGCGGGGCCCGAGAGCGCTGGGGCAGGCACGGGGCACGGCTGTGACCCTGCTGCCCTGGCTGCCCTGCCCTGGGATCCAGCCCTGCCCTGCCCTGGGGTCCAGCCCTGCCCTGGGATCCAGCCCTGCCCTGGGGTCCAGCCCTGCCCTGGGATCCAGCCCTGCCCTGGGATCCAGCCCTGCCCTGCGATCCAGCCCTGCCCTGCCCTGGGATCCAGCCCTGCCCTGCCCTGGGATCCAGCCCTGCCCTGCCCTGGGATCCAGCCCTGCCCTGCCCTGGGATCTATCCCTGCCCTGCCCAGCCCTTCCTGTGTGACTTCCTGCCGGGGGAAAATGGGAGGGAAATGTCCTGGCCCAGATGGAGGGGAGAGCTGGGCCAGGATGGATGGATGGATGGATGGATGGATGGATGGATGGATGGATGGATGGATGATGGAT
>VXBS01008478.1:81459-118655 GCA_013400255.1 Sitta europaea | reverse complement strand
GAGCTGGTGCGCACCGACAGCCCCAACTTCTTGTGCTCGGTGCTGCCGTCGCACTGGAGGTGCAACAAGACGCTGCCCGTCGCCTTCAAGGTGAGTGCCGGCCACCGAGCTTGAGNTTTGGTTTTGCTTTGGGTTTTTTTGTGCGGGTTCAGGGGGGAACCGCGGCGCAGGTTGGTTTCGGTGAAGGACAATCTGAGCCTGAAATGCTCTGGCCCTGCCCTAGGTCGTAGCGCTCGGAGATGTCCCCGATGGGACCGTGGTCACGGTGATGGCGGGGAACGACGAGAATTACTCGGCGGAGCTGCGCAACGCCTCTGCCGTGATGAAAAACCAAGTAGCGAGATTTAACGACCTCAGATTTGTTGGGAGAAGCGGCAGGGGTAGGTACCGGCCAGGAAATGGTTGGCCTTTTTATTTGTTGTTTTTTCAGAGGGGGGAAAACAAAAAAAAGAAAAAGGAAAGAAAAATGTTTCTTTTAAAAAATATTACTTTCTTTTATAATTTTCATTTTATTTTAAATTTTTATTTTGTTGGTGGTTTTTTTTTAGTAGTTATTATTATTTGTTTCTATGTTGTATTTTATTTCAACCGTGGTTTCGTTGCCGGGAGAAGTCTGCCAGCCCCAGAGCGGTTCCTGAGGGATGGGAGGGATGCGGGAAGGATGCGGGAGCAGCCCCGGCCCCGCCGGCAGCTCTGCCTCGCTCCTCCCGGGGCTCCTTCTCTGCCCAGGTGTCAGGGATGGGCGGTGCAGATGAAGAAAAATTTAATATACAAGCTTAAATATATCTAAATATCGATAAATCTCCCTAAGTACAAATAAAGCGGCCCCAGCCCGAGTCTTCCGCAATTTCTGCCATCACGCAGGAAGCAGCGGCGGGTGCTCGGTGAGCAAACCCCACCTGGCAGCTCGACTTTAAATAGCGCAAATCAAGAGTTTAAAGTGAAATAAGAACGCCGGGCTCGGCCCGGGGCGCTGGCACGGGCAGGATTTTGCTCATTTGCCCACACGGCGATTTGGCTTCCCGGGGTTGACCAAAAAAAAAAATCCGTCCGAGCAGAGGGAAATAAAACCCCTGGAAATGTTAAACACGCAGCCCCGCCCGCCCTCCCTGTACCTGAGTTTCCGAGGGTATAAATAGAATTTCAGCGTTTCATCACCAATGAACGCTGCGGATCGAAGCGCTCAGTTCTGCATTTGAGCCCAAATAAGAACTCGATATTTTAATGGCCATATGGCAGCGTTTTCTCAAAGGCTGCAAATGTATACACACAGTGTCAGATATATTTTGACTTCTCGGCATTAATTAAAAGCAGTGATGTTAGGAATTATTTGCATGTAATAACTGTTTACTTGTTCCTCTTTATGAAACTTGAATAGTTTACATTCTTTCATACATTTCCTTTTTCCTGTTGGCTCCTTCTCCCCGTTGCAGTTTCTTTAAAACTCTCCACTTAACTGGTTGCAGGTTGATGGATGGAAAATGTTTTTCTTTTATGAATTAAGCTTTCATTTCTGTAATCAATTATTTTCTTAGGCTCTTTTCTTTCTGGTTGGGCTTTTTTTCCTTTTTATTTTTTTTTTTTTTTTTCTTCATCCTCGTACAAATTTCCAAACTGAACGCAACCCAATCTCAGCGTGACTCTTGAATTCATTATTAACTTGCTTCATCTGCACTCTCAAGCTCGGAATTAGGAGTTTGGTCTCAAAGCCCTTGGAGAATAAACTCCCCCCTCGGGCAGAGCGCTCCTTGCTCCGCTGCCTCTAACGGGCGGGACTCGCGCCATAATTATTTTAATTTTAATTTTAATTTATATTTTTTTTTTTACATATTCGTGTGGGGTGAGGCTCTGTCATATTCAGAGAGGAACAACCCCCCCGGGGCTCCCCGAGGGCGGCTCAGTGGGGTTTTCTCGCCGTGTCAAGGGTGGATTTCACTCCCCGTGTCTGGCGCTGCTTTCCCGGCACGGGGCTCTTCCAGAGCAATTTACTGTGAAAAATCGCTCCTATTCAATTTTGATTCCGGGTGTCACGCTCGCTCTGCCTCGTTTGGCTCCGTCCCTGACAGCTCGGTGCTGCTTTCATTTATTCTGGCAGAAATTTGGAGTCGCTGTGGAATATTTCCCCGTGTGTGTACAAATATTTGTGTAAATCCGAAGTGAGGACGTGTGGATCCGTAAACACGGATCGTGCTCCAGCCCTGCCGTGTGCCCGAGCTGCAGGAGCAGGAAAACCCCGGCAGCCAGGCTCCCCTTGGGAAAACACCTCTTGAAAAGGGCCGCATTTGGGTATTTTTAGTAATAAGGTGTCAGGGCTTATTCCCCGCCGCTGTGAGCTGGGAAGAGCCGCTCCTAACACCCCCCCAAAAAAATAAATTCCCATCTCCACGTGCAAGGCAAAGAGGGGTAAAAAAAAAAAAAAAAATCAGATTTTTTTGCTCAGGTTGAGCTGTATAAAATGAAAGCAATGCCGGCTGCACCCCCGCCTGTTCCCCCAGCTGGGATCTCGCCCGCAGCATCCCTGGAGCTCTCAAACCCCGAGCCAGCCCCGGCTCGGCTCCACCGGGGCACGGCGGCGATCAGAAACCCCAGCCCGGCTTCCTGAGAAGGCGGGAAATGACTAAAAATGATGCTGGGGCAGAATCATCATTTTCGATTCAGGGCAGAGGTTTCTGAGAGAGGCAGAAGCGGCGCGGGCTGGGTTTGTGTCTGCAGCGAGGGACTCCGGGGCAGGGAGGTTGTTTCGCGTGGAGAAGAAAAAACTAAAGATTTTAATAATAATAATAAAAATAAATCAGTATTCACGCAGTATAAACAGGGGCACGGAGGTGCAGGGCTCAGCTCTGAGGTTCTGTGCCTCACAGGAAGGGTTTTGCAAACCCTTCCCTCTCCTCCTGCGAATTCCCTAAATAATTTCTCCTCATCCTCCTCGCCCCGGGCTCTGGCTCCGCGAAGGTTTTACCCCAAACCCTCGGTGCTGGTTTTTTTCCCATCCCGTCTCTGCAGGTTGGCAGCAGGGGCTGCATCCTTGGGGATTCAAAATGAAATAATTCTATTTCTTCTTCCCTCCAAAATCCTCCTCTCAGCAAAAAATGTGCTGAAGGTTTGTGCAATGCTCAGTCCTGGTGTGAAAGCCGAGGTGGGGGTTTGTTCTAAGGAATCCTTTCCTTTTATTCCCCCCTTTTCCGTGGAGAAATTCTCCCACCTGGGATAATTCCAGGATGTTCTCCGGGAAAGATAATTTCATTTTTTTCTGGTTTATTCCTCTTTCCCTCCTAGCTGGATAAATCCTGTTTTGTTTTGCTGTGGATATTCTCAGGTCCGGCCCTGTAGAGAGACGATGGTGGGGATCTGAAAACCCCTGATTGTTTCAGGGGCAAAGGGAAAGGAGGGGGGTTCCTTACTGCCTTTCTTTGAGGAATAAAGGCTGGAGAGCAGAAACCCACCACCCAGAGGTTTACACCTGATATCCTGCTGGGGATCGGAGCTCTGGAGCGCCTGATACCTTTGAAATCCCGCAGGGATTGCAGCTGGGGTGGGTCACGGTGGTTTGTGCAGCCTCCTCCCTCCAGCCGAGGGGTTCCTGAATTTGGGGAGCCTGGGGCAGAGCTGGGGCCCCTCCCGCGGGGGTTTCTCTTCTCCCACAGCCGGGGCCGGGGTGAGGCTGCCCAGGCTGCGGGAGGTGAAGGGTTTGGGCTCAGGGTGGTGACACCCTCTGTGATGATAAAGGCATTTTCAGGCTGCGGATGGAAACGTGTTCTGCCGGGGCGAGGGGGGCTCTTCTTGCAAAACTTGCCTCCCAGGAGCTTTTCACTGCTTTATTCCTTTTTATTTTATTTTTTTTTTTTGCGTAAAAGGTGACAAAAGCATCTCGGTGCTTCAAAGGCATCTCTGAAACCCTCCCCGAGGGTCTGCAGAGCCTTTCCCAGCAGCAGGTTCCTGCTCTCTGGGCAGGGGGACAGTCCCCGCCGAGCCGCCTGTCTGGTGACCGCTGCCGGTGGCCAGAGCCGCCCGGGTTCAGTTCCCATTTTGCAGTTCCCAGTTTTCGGCCCTCCCGTGGGGGCCGAGGCCGAGCACAGCCCCCTCCCAGCTCCATCCACAGGGCTTGGGGGGCTGATCCCACCTCCCCAGGGCTGGGTTACCCCGGGGAAAGGGTAGGACCCCTGCCCCGGGTGGAGGGGTCGGGCCGGGGGCAGGGCAGGGCTGAGTGACTTTTCCAGGGACTTTTCCATGCGGGCAGGACCCTGCTCTGAGCGGCTCCAGGGCTGTGCCTGCCGCAGCCCCAGCGGGAGCCTCTGTGGGCTCGTTAAACGCCGGGATGTGTGCGGGGATTTGTGTCCGAGCCCGCTCCGGCAGCAGCCTCTCTCCCTCGAGAGCTGAACCCAGGTGCGATCCTCACCTCTGTCGTGTTTTTTCATCTTCATTCCATAGGGAAAAGCTTCACCCTGACCATCACCGTGTTCACCAACCCCACCCAAGTGGCCACCTACCACCGGGCCATCAAAGTGACCGTGGACGGACCCCGGGAGCCCCGGAGTAAGTCAGGGGTCGGCCTTGGGCTTTGGCAGCGCTGATATTTGTGGGGAGGGGGTGCGGGCTTAAGGGACGGCGTTGGGGTGGCCCCGTTGGCCGCTCGGATTTTCCCGTGCGCCCCTCCCTGCCTCCCGCTCCTTATCCCATCAGGTTTGTAGCTCCTCGCCCTGCTCCCTAACCCATCCTGGAGGGATCATTTCAAAGCCCCAGGTTGGGATGTTGGGAAAGCGCTTTGGGCTTCGACGGCAAAAGCACAAAGGACCCGACCTGGCGCTGCACAGGGGGATTTGAAAATCAGAGATCTGTGCTCGGCTCTGGGAGCTGATTGCCGGTGATTAAACCAAAACCGGTGCAGGTTCCCTCGGTGCTGAGGCCGTGTCTGCTCTGCCCCAGAGCTCCTTCCCCTCGGCTTCGCGGTGGTTTCGCTTTCGGGCTGTCAAAGGCTGGCGCTGGCAGCGCCCGCGGCCGGGGGCTGAGCCTGGAGAAACCAGAGAGACTCTGCGGAGACCGCAGAACCGTCTCTGTTGTGCTGGGGAGGCTCTCCCGGGGGCAGGATGGTGCCTCGTGGTTGAGGGAGGCTCCGGGAGCTGCCCTGCCTGCCTTGGGTTTCGGCGTCGGGCTGCTCCCAGCCACCGGGGAACCGCTCGGCAGCTGCTGCCCGCAGGAGTTTCCTCTCGCCACGAGGATCCTTTGCCCTCTGGGACCCTCCTGTGCCGTGGGATCTTGTCCCTGGGGGCTCCGGCTTCGCCCTCCTGCTCGCCCGGCAGTCCCCCGGGCCGATAAAGCCGGGTCTGTTCCCTGTGCGTGTGAGGCTGCAGTGCCCGCACTCAGGGGAAGCGGGCTGAGCCTTCCAAAAACGCCTCCGAAAACATTTTCTGTTGATGCTGTCGCTGGGCCATCGGTGCCCCTTGATGTCAGGCCAGGTGGAGGCCGTTACCTCGGCCAGGGGGTTTCATTTGCACCGGGCTCGGGTGGATTTTCCCCCCTTCTTTGATTTTATTTTGGAGCCTGTCGAGGATGGATTTAAAAGCTGGAATGCAGGAAATCCAATGCTGCCGTTGCGGGGGTTTTATTTTTAAGCCAGAAACATCAGGCAGGTCCCTGGTGTGGGGCACCTGTGGGTCGTGGTGGGTGCTGGGGCTGGGCAGGGAATTTCACAACTCTGCCAGGAGTGTCAGGAATAGAAACCAGCCCTCCTGACTGCTGGCTCAGCCCCTTATCAGCGGCATCAGATCGCCTTTCTAATAATAATAATAATCATCAGCAGCATCAGGAATACATAAATAATAATACAAGGCGAGATAGTTGCTACTCTTGGAGCTCGGTCTGGCCTCCCCGACAGCCAAACCCGGGTGAATCACACCCGTTCCTCCTGAATTTCAGCATTTCTCCCCCGAGCTCCCCGGCTCTCATTTCCATTTGCTGATACGGAGGCCGGGGCTGGAGCAGCTCCCGGCTCCGGGCTGCCCTCGCTGGGACACAGCCCAGGTGCAAGGGCAGCGTTTTTCTTGGGTTTTCCTCTTTCTTTGTGATGATTCCTGGACCTCCAGATTGTGCTGGAAGTGTTTGCTCCTTGAGGAGATTTGTGTTTATTTGCTTCTTGTGTGTGGCCCCCAAAGGTTGATCTCCCCCCCATCCCTGCACCCCCCAACCCGTAAATTGCTGATAGAAAAAGTTTAGACCCAAACTGTGGCAATTTTGGAATTGTTTTTTAGGGAACCATGGATTTGTCGGTCATGTTTTAGCTCCCAGTTTGACCCTGGGGGCTTGAACTCATTGTTGGTGAATTCCCAGTGGAAGAAAAAACATTTTAAAAAAAAATCTCTTTTTTTGCCATGCTTTCGAATGAAGACGCCAACTTCAAAAAATGATGAAATAACACCTGCCTCCCCTTCCTGCCCTGCAGAAACCCTGGGTGTGTTAACAGCAGCTGTAAAATGATCCTGGAAAGCCGAGGTGCTTTTCCTGGTTCACCTGCCACTGGGTGGCTCCCGGGCACAGCACCCTGGCAGTGCCAGCGTTGGCACCCAGGGTGGCATTTGGGGCTGGCACAGCCCTGGGGCCAAACACTGAGGCTGCTCTGCCTTGTTTGCCTGTGGGAGGTGAGAGCTGCCAGCAGGAATTGCAGATTTTATTTATATATCTGTGTTACATACGCTTTTTAACATGTGTATGTTAATGCGTGTGTGGGCATCAAAATACGCGGAATTTTTTCCCCTTCTTGGCTTCAAAAGATGGGCCACGGTGTGTGCTGGGAGGATCAGGGCTGGAGGCTGATGTGGGGCTGGTGGAGAGCACAGAACCCATCCTGAGTGTGGGAAGAATTGGCCATTTGTGTTGGCACCCTGGGAAAGCCCTGGGCAGCGTCTTCTCAGCCGCGGCAGGATCCCTGCAGCCAACGTCCCCGTGGGCTTTGGGGGCCCCGGCTGGGCTGGGCTCCCCCTCGGAGCATCCCATTCATCCCCAGCCCTGGCCCTTCCCTGCATCTGAGCCAGCCTCAACTCCCAGCTCCCTAAAAGGAGGAGACAAAACTAAGGGCAAACCTGGTTTTAGCTCCTCTGGAGAGAAAACGGAGTGGATTTGTGTAAATCCCCTGGGAGCAGTGGTCCAGGCCACAGAAGAGCCCGAGGCAGGGTGGCCAAAATCCCCCCAGGCTGGGGAGCAGCTTAGCTGGGGGGGTTCCCAGCCCTGCACAGATAATTCACTTTTCTCAATGGTAACAGGAATGTTTCTGTTTCATATTTTCCTCTTTTTTTTCTTTTTTTTTTTTTTTTTTTTTTTCCCAAAACAAAGAGGGAAGCCCTAAGAGATGCTCTTTTTCACAGTGATCAGAAATCTCCCCAGAAACCATCCCTGCTTTTAACTCAGGTGTGGCCAGATAAAACTTCAGAGGAGTCTGGGGGCGAGTGGGGATGGGTGGAGGTGCAGGGAGGGGGCGAGGGGCAGAGCCCTGCCGGGGGAGGGGGCTCTGGGGATCCCCTGGGGCAGCCCCAGCTCTGCCTCTCCTCGAGCATCTCCTCCCAGCCATTCCTCAGGCTCCTCCCTGTCCCTCCGAGCTCTCTTTCCTTGTGCTCCAGCTCTTTCTGGGTTAGATCTGGAGGGGGGGAAAAAAAAGGACATTCTGTCAAGTTGGCACCTTAGCTCTAAACAAATAGCACAGCGGGTGCCAAGTGTTGACATACTTTGTACAAACAGGAAGTAATAAAATATTTGAACTTCCTGTGGAATTTCCTTCTTTTCCTCCCCTTTCTGCAGCCCTGGGTTGAGCAGGAGCCCTGCTGCATTTCCCTGCTGCCGAAGGGGCAGAGCGTGGGGAGTGGGGTGGCTGGGACTGCTCCGGGCAGAAGGGAGCACCCCCAGGGCCTCCTCCTCCTCACCCCCACCTGCTGCCTGCCTTCCCTTCCCCTTCCCTTTTCCTTCCTTTCCTCCCCAGGGCTCTCACCTTCTCTGCTCTCCCTTTTCCTTTCTCCCTCCCAGCTCCAGCCCCTTTCTGCCCGCAACTCTCTTGCAGAGCCTTTTCCCCTCCTTTTTAAATTCCTTTTCTCCCCTCTTGGACTTATATTTTTTGCTGCCATTCAGTCTTTACTAAACTTTTTTAATCCCTCCTGGTTTTAATCCCCTCTTTCTGACTCCCACCCCATTGCTGCTGTCCTTGCTGAGGAGGAAAACACCAGGAGGATTTGTCACCCCTGTGTCCCCCCGTTCCCAGCTCAGCCCTGGCAGCACCGTGGACGTGCTGCTTGTTGGTTCCTGTTCATTTTTGGGGTGTCCATCCGAGATTTCGGTTGTATCCCTGCTTGCTGTGACCACAATGGGTGACAGAAAGCGTGGCTTGGACGGCGAGGAGGGGCGCATTTCCCATCCCCTCTCCCACCTTGCCCCTGCAGTTTTTTCTGCCTGCACAGCCCCGGGCTCCCTCCGTGGTGGCTTTTCCCTGCCCAAAAAAGGCTCCTGGCCCCGCGGGGCTGTGGCTGGCCCCGGTCACGTAGCCGGCGGGTGGGAAGGGTTCTCACCTCCCCCGGGCCAGGCGGTTCCGGGAACCGCGGCTGCTCTTTGGCTCCCAGACCTCGAGAGCCGCAGCAGAGCAGGGGCTGCCTGCGAGGGCTCAGCCGGGAATGGGGATTGGGGTGGGAATGGGGATGGGGTGGGATTGGGGATTGGGGNTTGGGGTGTGCAGGAATGGGGATTGGGGTGTGCAGGAACAGGGATTGGGGTGTGCAGGGGGTGGCACCCCCTTGTCCCTCCTGGGCAGGTTTGTGACGTGCCTGTCCCCACGGTGCTGGTTCCCCTCACCTCCTGCACTGTGAACTCTTGGCTTGAGTGTGAGGCGAAAAAGCAGAAAACTGTGAGAAAGGCAGACTCGGTTTTGTTATGATTTGAGGCAGCTCTGGGAGGGGACAGGGAGCTGGGAGAGCTCTGCAGGGTTTGGGAGCCCTGTGGGAAGTTTGGGACGATGCTCTGTGGGATGGCAGCTCCAGGAACCTGGAGATGCTGAAACAAAATCTGTAATTCTTCCAATCCTGGGACGTAGGGAAATTGGGATTTACTGAGTATCAGACAAGTGTGGGTCAGTGGGAACACCTGAAACGGGTGAGGGTGAGGAAGATGGAGATTATCCCCTGTTGCCATTTCCCTACGGGCAATTTTTGGACCTCGAGGCAGAGATCCTGTGCTTTCTGCACCTTTATCCTCAGCGATTTGGGAAGTGCTTGGAGAATAAATTACTGGAGAGCTTTGTGCCTCTCAGAAGCTCGAGTGGAGACCCAGGACAGGGGTGGGTTGTGCCAGTATTGTCCAATTCCAGATCTTTATCTTGGCCAAAAGGCTCCCTCGTGGGGCTGCGTAAAACTTGAGCTGGAAATGTTCTCTGTAATTAAAAGCAGACTCGGTGCTGAAGTGCTCCCGTGGGGTGATAGTTTTGGGTATTATTGAGGTCTTTTGTTTTACTCCACTCCTTGTCCTTAGCTAGAAATAAATACACAGACAGATCCCAGATTGTCCGGGAATAAAGAAAAAAAAAAAAAAAAAAAGGGAAATGGCATAAAGAAGGAAAAAATAGGAGAAAAAAAAAAGCAACAAAATCAATCCAAGATAATTTCAATAAATAAATGACCTCAGCACTTCCTGGGCAGTGATTTGTCCACGTCAAATTGCTGTAATCTGTTCTAATTTAATACTCAGCACTTAAAGCAAGCTGAATTCTTGCTTCTGGAGCCCTGTCCCCTTCCCTGGTGAGGAAGAGGAGGAAATCCTGAGTGGCCCTTTATGGCTTCCCTATTGCCCGAGCTCTGGCAGGGCTGAGGCCGTTTGAGGAAACTCCGTGTGCTCCCCCTGGAGCTTTGGGCTGGCTCCTGCTGCTCAGGGACCCTGTGTGCTTCCCCTGGGAGCTGCTCGGGCATCCCGGGGGTGTCCTGGGCACGGGGCTGCTCAGGGACTTCGGGTTAATGCCAGCCCTGCTGCAGCCCCTGCTTGTGTGGGGTGGAACCTGTGCAGATCCGTGTCTGCTTCCCCTGAGCTGATCCAGCCCTGCCCGGAGCAGGGGAAGGGCTTTGGTTCATTCAGGAGCCTCTGGAGCTCCCCAATTCCTGCAGGAGCCTTTAGGGGAGCTTTGGGGCTCCTCAAATCCTGCAGGAGCCTTTGGGGGAGTTTTGGTGCTCCCCAAATCCTGCAGGAGCCTTTAGGGGATCTTTGGGGCTCCCCAAATCCTGCAGGAGCCTCTGCAGATTGCTCCCAGGAGGTTTCTCTGCCTGTATTCCCATCTCTGACCCCTTTTGATCCCAGCAGGGAGATTTGCCCCCTTGGGATGCCCCCGTTGCCCCCAGGGGTGTCCCGGGGGACCCCAGGCTGTGGAGAATTCCCTGGGGAGAGCAGAGCAGCGGTGGAAGTTGCCTGACAGTGCTCCAAGCACTCCCTCCCCAGGGCCTTTGGTGCTGCAGCTCGAGGCTGTAATCCAGCCTCAAAAGGAATAACAGAGCAGCTGAAATTCTCTGGGCTCCAGTAAATGCTCTCCTCTCGTCGTTGTCTTCACCACACGCAGTAAATTCCACCTCTCTTTTCCAATCGCCTGCTGCGTAACAACTTCAAAATCATTTCTCTTGAAAAGGGCCAATATTTTCTGAGTGCAGCAATATTGGGAGGCAGAGCAGGGAAATTATTTTTGCTTGCGTCCTACAAAGGAATCTTTGTTGGGATTGGTTGCAACACCTCCTGCTTTTGAAAGCTTTGGGAAAACCCCAGGGCACGGTTTTTGCTGGGGTGGAAGAGGCAAACCTGGCCCTGGGGTGGCTTTGGAAATAACTCAGAATGGAGAACTGGGCATTGATCCTGTGTTTGGCAGAGATGAAGCTGATCAAAAGGGTTTTCTGGTGGTCATTTAGGGAGGTTTGGGGGGTGAAGTTGCACTGGAGGTTTTTCCCAGGAGGATGTTGGTGGTGCTCTGTTCAGGGGCTGTTCAAAGACAGCAAAAGAAATTCAAATACAATTCAAACACACAACAAAAGAAATTCCTGCTGGCTCCAGAGGTGTGATCCAAAGGGAGCTGTGCAGGAGGGTGAGTGGGCTGGGCTGCAGGTGGCACCAAAAGGGATTTTTGTGAGCATCACAGCAAGGCCGTGGGTGAGGTTTGCTCCTTCCCAAAGGAGCAGCGTTTTGCCCCGTGCCTCAGTTTCCCTGTCTGTGGGTCCTGGGGGGCAGCAGGGGATGTGGGGGAGGCTGGCAGGGAGGATTTGCAGGGTTGTTAATGCAGTGTGGCCCCAGCTCCCTCGGGCAGGGTTCAGGAGCTCGGGAGGAGAGAGCAAAGGGCCACAGATTGGAAAGGAGAGAGGGGAAAAAACTTAAAGAGCTAGTGCTAAAAGGCAAGTTTCATTTCAGGGCAGACAACAGCTAGAGGACCAGAACTATCAACCAAAACCACAAGATCACATCAGATGTCAGGCAGGACACATCTTGTTTCTCCCTCCTGAAAGGGCTTATCAGTGCAACCAATCACTTTAATGATGTGGCAGAGGGCGGAAGGGGATTTGACTCAGAGTGAAATGAAATTTAGTTCCTAAGACCCTTCTCTTCCGCAGTCACCTGTCCTGCAGCCAGGCAGAGATAAATCACCTCCTGCAGCGGAAGGGGCTCAGACATGAGTTTGCATTATTTTCTCTCACTCTTTCCAGTGCCTCTCATGCTGTAGTGGGAGCAGGGCAGGGAGGGGAGGAAGAAAGGAGCACGGTGAGCAGGGAGTGCCCCTGGTGCCCTGCCCAGCCTCTGGGGATGGTGGCAGTGGGGTGGGAACCTCCCCATTCCAAATCAGATGTGGGAGCAGGGAGCCCCTTTGCCCGTGGTCAGCTCTGCTCCCTTGGCTTTGGGGAGCAATGCTGCAGGGAGGATGAGGATGAGGATGAGGGTGCTGTGCAGATGCCATCACTCTGGGGCTCCTCCTCCCAGTGCAAAGCTCAGCAGGAGCTGTAATTACCCAGCAGGGTCACACCAGCCAGGCTCTGGGGATGGAGCCTGGAGCTCAGTCCTGGCTCCGAGGGGATCAGGACTCAGCTCCAGCTCTGCCAAAGGGGAAAAGCAGCACTCAGCATCCCCAAACCTTGGGAAAGTTTGGGTTTGTTCCTGACAGCTCAGGCCAGGCTGGCAAATTGCTGCTCCCTCCCCACAGCACCGGGGCCATCTCAGCTCCATCAGCTGAGCCATGGCACATTCCTTGCACAGGGCTGAGCCCAGCAGCTGGTCCTCCCCATCCCGGGCACGGTGTCCTCAGCCAGTGTCACCCCAAGGAATTTGATGTGCTTGCCCTAATGGAACAGGTTGTGAACGGGGAGAAACCAGCTCTACTGGTAGGTCCCAGTCCAGGTTGTTAGATAGCAGCAGGAGCTCAGTGGGGCTGGCATCTCTCCATGGATCTATGGAATCTGAAAATCTGATCTCAGCAGGGCTGAGGCAATACCAGCTGGATGTCCTTGAGAGCTGTCTGCTTCCTCCCGGCACCCAGCTCAGAAATCTTGGAATCAGGGAGTTTGCCTGATTCCATGAGAGCCAGATCACAGCCCAGAGGTGAATTTTGCCTTCCTGGAATGGGGAGAGACTGCAGAGAGGCTGTCAGGCGTGGTGGTTTTTGCACCCTGTTCTGAAAGCTGCCCAGTTTCCCGCAGATGTGCACCCACCTGCTGTGCTGTGACACCCGTGCTGCAGCTTTCACATCTGTAAATCACAACTTTGAACCCCCACCCTGTTCTCTCTGCACTCTCAGGGGCAGATTTTCAGAGTTCTTACGGATGGAAAAAGGCAGGAAAGCACTGGTGGGGGTTTTCAGCAAGGCATGAGTGGGCTGAATGCTTAAACCTGATGAGTTTTACCCAGTGCTGAGGTAAAACAGCTTTCCGTGTTCAGGAGGGCTTCAAATGTTGTTGCAAATCCAGAAAGTCTCTTGAAACCCTGGGAAAAGGGATGCTGTGTCCTTTGGGCATCTGAGCCACAGTGGCATGGAAATTCAGGCGTGATGTTCCCTTTGATTTGGGGATGTGCCACAGCTCCCACACCCTAGAGCTTTTGGAAGCACTACTCTGGACTTCTGTTTAAATTAATGCCCTGCTTTGTTTTCCTTCCAGAGGGCTCAGTTTTGGGGTCTCCCAGCACAATCAAAGGCTCTGACAGAGTTTATCAGAGACTTGCCAGGGTGGGCACAGGGTGGGCAGGGGGAGAGGCAGAGGCAAGGTCTCAGCACTACCCCAGGAGGAGTGAGAGGAGATCAGGGGCTCCCAGAGCCTCCTAATCAATCCCAGCCTGCCTAGAACGAACATCTCTCCTGCTGCTGGAGCTTCAGACACTAAAAAACCTACTGTAAATGCAACATATCTCTGTGCTTCCTGCCAGCTGGCCTGGAGCCAGCCTATTTCCTTCAAAAAGAGGGATATTTATTTTCATCCTTTTAGAGGCAGCCAATTCATCTCAGACCACCACCAGCTAAAAAAGCTTTATAAATTAGCAGCCTTTTCTTCTTTTTTTTTTCTTCCTTTTTTTTTTTTTTTTTTTTTTTTTTTTTCCTTTCCTTCCTAATTCTCTCCCCCACCCCTTTAAATATTATTTTCCTTTGCTCGTTGGTGTGAAGGCTGTGCCAGGACATGCGAGCCGGGGCGCATTGCGCCACACT
This sequence comes from Sitta europaea, assembly GCA_013400255.1. Classification (NCBI taxonomy): domain Eukaryota; kingdom Metazoa; phylum Chordata; class Aves; order Passeriformes; family Sittidae; genus Sitta; species Sitta europaea. The sequence continues at coordinate 104,980 of VXBS01008478.1, read as the reverse complement.
CCCCTTTCTCCCCGAGCTGCAGAAAGACAGTAGCAGCAGTGTCTCACGAAAGCCAGAGGAAACCAAAGCAAAGCCCGGCCGTGACTGATTCTCCTTCCAAATGGCGTAAGCAGGCCGACTTCAAACATGTGAATAATGAGTTATCTGTGCCTGACTTTGTTCGGCAGCACAAGGGCCGGTGCCTCCCAACGCTTCCCTCCTGTGAACTCGGGGTTTAGCGCCGGGGCTGGGGCTGGGAGGGCGCCTCCGTCATCCTGCGTCACGTTTGAGGCTCTTCCAGCCCCCTCCCAGCCCCCAGCTCGGCACTGTCCTCCCCTCCCTCCTCCCCTGGCTCCTCGGGATTCTTCTTGGCTGGGCATTTCCCATGGCGGTGGCGTTCATGGAGAGCCTGAGCGATGTGCTCACCTTGTGTTGGAGGTGTGCAGAGATGAAACCAGCCCAGCATCTGCTGCAAGGGACAGGCCTGCTGTTCCCAGAACACAGGAGTTTCACATGTGGCTTCTCTCTGGAGCACATGCTGGGACTTGATAGTCTAGCCGAGACTCAGACTGGGAAAGAATTCCAGCCTCTGCAGAGGGCTGGCGTGTCTCTCTGAAGTACCTATTTCAGGGCTACGGGAGGGATTTGAAAGGTGTTTTGTACATTGAGACAGAGTTTTATCCACTGCTGATTTCTTTCTTGTGGTCCCTTCTCGTGGACGTGTAGAGACTGAGCCATGGCTTTGTGTGCAGGGACTGCTCCTGGGGAGCTTGGCTCAGCCCCGGAGTTAGGCTGGGAATATTTTGGTGGGAGGATGGTGGAATGCCAGGGGGATGCTTGGATGCTTTGAAGGGGGCCGAGTGTGGCTCAAGCTGCTGTGCCAGCCCATGCCACCCTCTGCTGCTGGCTGGAGCTGAGGCAGTGAGCTGCAGTGTGTGTGTGTGTGCTCATGAACGTCCCTCGGCGTTTCCTCCGCTCCAGCTTGCCGCCAGCATTCCGCAGCCAGGCTCCCGGGGAGGGCCAAGCCACTTCCCACCATCTGCTGTCCCGGCCCCGGCAGCACGGGGCTGAGCTGGGGGCTGGGATGAGCGTGACACCCAGCTCTGAGCCTGGGAGGAGGCTGGGCAGCTCCTCAGCTCTCAGCTAACCCCATCTACAGAGAAATCAGGGAGCTGGGGCTCCCACTCACCCCAGAGAGTGTTTTTGATTCAAATCTCCCAGCTCTGAGACTTTGGTGTCACTGGAGCCATGAAATTCCTGCAGCCCCTTTCTATCTTTGATCGACTTTAGATTCTGCATCTCAGTAATCTGAGGAAATCAGCTGCTTTTGGGAACTCCCCCTCCACAGCCTGCAAACCCCATCCCAGCCTGGCTTGGGAAGCCACATCAGGTTGCACACTCCTAGAAGGAAGAGCAGGCTGTTTGGTCTTTGAAATATTTTAATGCAGAAAGCATGTCTTTAAATCATAGCTCTGAGGGCCCGAGCTCGTGTGGCACACACTGTTTCGCTGTCTGCATTCCAAGGAAACACCCAAAACTTCCAGTGTGCTTCTTATTACTGGCCTAAAGTGTCAAATTCACGTCGGCTCTTCCAGCTGGGGAGTGTTCAATGGGATCGTTTGTTTGATATGCTGATACAGATCTTGTTCTTACATCAGGATCGTAGGTGATCTGTCAATGTTTACATCATGTCATGTTCAATACTGCAGTTAACTGACTCTGAAACCCAATCTAGCATTCAAACCCCTGGTGCTGCTGACGAGGAGTGCCCAAGGTCAGGAGCTGCCACCGTTTGATCCTGCTGGGCTCTGCTCTTTCCATAAATATTGACCTGCAAGCCAGTGCTGGCCCAGCTGGAAATGCAGCGTGGAATCTCCAGCCCCAACAGCGCCTTTTGTGCCCCAAAATTCACAGGTTGGGGTGATTAAGGCTGCTCACACAGATTTCTTGGGATGAGGGCTGGGGCTGTTTGAAGTTGGGTGAAAATTCCACCCACTGGCTTCGGGAGGCTTTGAGTCAGTGCTGGGTGAAGGTAGAAACCACCTTCCTGTTCTCTAAGGTATGAGCTATTGTTCACTGGTTTCCTCTCTGTGACAGCTGTGGGCAGATGGGGAAGGGCTTTTAATGAAGCCAACCGCTGCAGAAATTAAAAAGCTCAGGTTGTTCTGATGAAAGAAACCCATTAACAGCGATTCTCTCTTGCGTGACAAAGTCTGACGTCCCCAGCCCGAAGTGACAAGAGCAGGAAGTCCTGGGGAGACAGCCTGAGCTAAAGAGGGCTGGCAGGCCAAGCTGGTGGTTTTTAACTCATTCTCTGCCTCGTTTCACTGGGTTTGGGGCTGCCAGATCCCCCACGTGGGGAAGGGGTGGGACACGCACTGGAGAGGGTCTGGGAGAGAGAGCTGGGAAGAGCCCTGATCCCATCACCCCTGGCTTTGCCTTGACTTACATTTGCATCAAGTTTTTCACTTTCTTTTCAGCAGGATGGTTTCATGGGTTTGGGGGTTTTGCTGGTAATTGCTGGCTCTCCCCACAAACCAGCCCCTTCTGGAGGGTGTTTGCTGCAGGCTGGCAAAGCCCACGGGGCTGTGCCCACTTCAGGCACTGGAGCAACCACAGTGCAGCATGACACAGCCACATGAAGCCCTTGGTGGGGCTGCACGGCTGAATAATCTTTAAAAACATTATCAGCACAGAGATCACTTGATATATTTTTACAGGATTTTCCCCGTCACATGCCAGATACCACCACAGGATAGGGTTTGTGCTGAGATAGGGGAAGGGAATTTAATTTTCATTAGATTTCTGGGGAACTTGGTCTTTGAAGTCCTTTTGGCTTTCCTGCGAAGCTCTGCTCAAAAAAACTGGTTGAAGGTGAAATGTAACCCTATTTTTCTTCTTCTGTGCTTAAATGTATAGTGAAATAACAAAATGTGGGCTAAAACAAGTCACCTCAGTGCACACACTTTTCCCCTGCAGAAAGCACCATGTGACAGATGCTGCTCACAGCTCCAAGGGCCCTGGATCATGCAGAGGTGCCTGAGGTCTGGGGACACACAGAGATGAGAAGAGATCGTTTATGGTCTTGCTTTGAGGTTTCCTCGGTTTACTTCACACAGCAGGGAAAATACATTTTCAAACTACTGCTGGGTTTTTGCTTTCTGCTGGGTTCGTCCTCCCCAGCTTTTCCTCTCTGGTGCCAGCACGCTTTCCCTTGGTTTGGGCTCTCACTTCCCTGGAAGTCTGGGGATTATAGAGCTTGCAGGGGATGGTGGGGCTCACCTGGGTGTGGAGAGAGCAGCGAGGGGGTCAAAGCCCCTCAGGCTCTGAGGCTGGGAGGGGTTTGCTGGCAGGACACGCGTGGAGCTCGGCTGGGAGTGTGAGTTCCCCTTCCTCCCATCCCAGCCACGCAGCCTCTCCACAGACAGCCTGAGCCAAGCATCAGGAGATCAGGAGATACCAGACGTTGGATTTAAAGAGGGGGAAGCGTGGGGACTTTCTGTGACTTCACTATAAACTGTCAGAGCTGTGCAGATGTGAGGGGGAAGGGCAGGCGGGTGAGGGCGAGAGGTGCCTGCGTTTATCTTCGCTTTCCTTTTCTTCTTTAAAAGCCACCACGAGCTGAGCGTGGCTTGGTGGATGTCGGGCTGCAGGATCTGATAAGGCCCTGCTCTCTGAAGTGCTGCAGAAGGGTTTCTTCCCAGCCTGTGTCCCGGCGTGCCTGCACATCTGCCGTGCCCCGAGCGCTGGCGCGGCGCCCCGGGGAAGGTCCGGCAGGTGCGGGGGCTGCGGGGCAGCCCGGCTGTGGCACGGGCAGAGCGAGGAGAAGCCCAGGTCTGAACCCCGCACTGATGGGAGGCTCCTCTGGAGCCCCTCCAGCTTCGTGCGGGTGTAACCGAGACTGGAATCCGGTCCAGAGAGCGCGGAGCCGTTTGGCGATGATTAATCCAGCCAAATGGGAAAGTTGTGTATCGAGTGCGTTTCATGCGCCTCTCGCCTCGGGACAATTAGCATAAATTTAATAATTATTGCCCTGTGCCGGCAGCTGCTACCTAAGGAGCTGGGAGTGCTTTAGGAACGCTCATTAGCTGCTGCCCTGCCTGGGGGAGGTGGGTGATTAGTCTGCCCGTTTTACGGGCAGGAAAGAGGAACAGAGAGAAGCGAAGCGAGGTGGCCAAGGTGTGGTACCAGGAGGGCTGATCCCATCCCTCCCGTGCCTCCTCCAGCCCCGCTTGGCTCCGACCGAGCTGGATGGGCACAGCTGGGAGGGGGCTAGAGTAAGACCAGAGCTTGTTCTTGAAGCAATGAGCAGATGCTGTAGAAAATACTTAAAATTCAGTGTTTGCTGGTTCCCCAGTCCCCACTTTGCCAGGACATGGTTTCTCCTGCCTTGCACACGTCTCCCCTGCGTGTTCAGGGTCGGTGAGGGCTGCTGGAGGTTAGTCACTCAGGCAGGGACATCCTGGTCCAGCTCCTTGACTGGAGACTTTGTGGATGATCTGGAGCCTCCCCCGGGGTCACTCTGTGTCCTCTGCCCCGGGAGCTGCTCTCTGCCAGAGCTGGCACACCTTACCCCGTGTGAGTAACAGCAAACCACAGAGACAGCGCTGGCTCCCTGTCTAACCAGGCTGCTGCAGCCAAAGGGGAGCTGATCAGATACCAGACTCTTTTATCATGTTCCAGGGCACAGACAAAAGCTGGAAGACCAAGCCAAGCCCTTCACCGACCGCTACGGGGAGCTGGAACGGCTGCGCCAGTCCATGAGAGTCACCCCGACGACGCCGAACCCGCGCGGGTCCCTCAGCACCCCGAGCCACTTCGGCTCGCAGGCTCAGACCCCAATCCAAGGTAAGGACGCCTGGGTGTCCCAGTGTCACCCCGAGCCCTCGTGTTCCTGGCGTGGCTGAGTGGGAACAACCCTCTGCACGGGATTTTCCAGCCGCAGTCCGGCTCTCCCCTGGTGAAGGAGCCCGCGGAGGGGGTGGTGCGGATTTCTTAGCCTCGGGCGCCTTTTTGCACCCCTTAAGTCACTTTTTGCACCATTAGAGCCGGGTTTTGAGGAACAGCCGAGCAGCAGGAGCGCCGGGGGGGTGAGAGCAGCACCCTTTGAACCCAGCAGCTCCTCTGACATGAAGGCAGGCGCGCCATGGTTATGCATCAGCCAGGGAGGGTGTTCCGTGCTTTACATGCTAATCCCAACGGTTTCTTATCATTGTGTGGGTGCCAAGCGCGGTGATCCCTCGCCCAGCTCCAGCATAATTCCCCGCACGGATGCACACCTGCACGGGCACACACACACACTCGCAGAGCTTTGCTCTTCCCACATCTGGCAGCGGCAAAGAGCGCCCCAGTCCCTGGGCGTTCCCCAGGAATCCGCAGCTTGCTGCCAGGACAGGGGCAGGAATTGCCACTGGAGTTACCTGGGAGAGATCAGGCTGCTAATCCCGGGATTTCAGCCCCAAGCTAAGCAAGGCATTAGAACAGCTCAGCTGCTGTGCTGCTCCCATCCTCTGCACAGGCAGATGCCACCAGGATGAATTAAGAGATCATTCTCCTGTCCTTTTCTGTGTACTTTTAGTCTCACTGGTTCTTTTCCTTCAGAAACCAGCAGAGATACTAACAGGGCTTGAAGGAATAGCATTTAAGCTGTCTGTATTTGGAATTTTGGAGAGAAGTGGCCCTTCTGGGAAAGTTTCATAGAAAAAGCTCCCCAAACCCTTGTGCTGTGTTTTTTTCAGAAGGGATATGGTTGTTTGAAAGTCTTGGTAAGGTCATTGGCAAGGAGGTGGTTTTGGGTGTAAAAACATGTTTGAAAATGTTACCCGAACTGTAAAAGCTGCGCCGCTCCTCCCAACCCAAAATTACAGAGAAAATTTAATTTATTTCTCATTGAAATGCAAATCTCCATGCTTGGAATTTTCATTGATATTAGCAGGGTTTATGAGAAGAACACGGGCATTTTGTGTAGGATTATCATTTGGGTTTTTTTAGAAAAGCAAGAGAGAGAGAAAGAGTTTTCCAGGCTTGCCCTGTTGGCCGCATCATAAAGAAAGAGATTCTTGGGGGAAGAAAAAAAGATTTGTATTTTAAATTAGCACAGCCCCCTGCAGTGTCAGAAACCCAAAGAGCGTCGTTTGGAGCAAAGAATCAGGTGATGACACAAATTCAACGAGAAAAAAAATGGAGTTGGCCACAAGCTACCGCCCCTGCCAAATTCCCAAATGTCAAGTGACAGCAGGAGTGGAGACACACAAAATTAGCCTCTGAAATCATTCCTGTGGAGTGAATCCGAAGTCCAGGAATGCTGCAAAAGGCGGTTTGTGCACGCTCTGCTCTTGGCTCCCTCGCTCCTGGGTCGGAGGAACTGTCTTAAAATGACTGTGGGTTCCTACCAGCGTAACTCAGAGCAGCACCAGCTCAGTAATTTTCATCTCAGCCCTGTCCTTTTGACACAGCTCTGGCTATGACCAATCATAATCATCATTTTAAAAAAAAAAAAACCTCTTTCTCTCGCGCACACACGGCTTATTCACAAAGATCATAATTTTTACCCGAGCAAGTGGAGCCTGGCCCGTGCCAAGAACAACACGGGAGTTAACAGGCCTGTAATTCTCACAACTTGGCACGTTCTTGGGTAACAGGCAGCAGGAGAGGCCGATTAGTGGGAAGCAGAAGGAGATAGCAGCAGGGAGGGGCGATGGGGCAGGCTGGGGTGCATCCGGCCCCCGCTATCTTTCATGGGGTGCTTCCCAAGGTTAATATTTTTAGCATCCCTGGGCAGGGATGAAGAAGGGGACAGGGAGGGTTTTCCCTCCACCAGTGCCTGGCTCCCTCTGCTTGTGTCCTAGGGGGTGCTTGGCCTCCCTTTTCTGCTGATCAAGAGGTTTGCACAAACTTCCTGGCCAAAGCAGGCTGGGATGCTCAGGAACAGCCTACTGCAGGGGGATCCCAGCAGCTCAAATCCCTGAATGTGGCACGTGGAGTTTGGGATTTTAGGCAGGCAGGAGATGGTGTGTCTCTTTGGGAGAATTGGCATTCTGGGGAGATGTGTTTGCTCTGGCCCAGTCCAGTCTCTCCTCCTGAGGAGGGAAAGCCGTGGCCCTGGTGGAGATCACGGCAAGGACGCTGCTGGGAGTGGGAGAAGGGTCTGGCCCTCAGCCACCTGCAGAGGCTTTCAGTAAAGCAGCCCCTGGAGGTTATAAATAGCCCCCGTGTAAAATGATCACCCTGAGGTTAAATGGTCTCAAACCAAAACCCTCCCGGTAAGAGAAAGCCGATGGTTTCTGAAGGGCATGCCAGGAAATACGGGAGGAGAGAGCACAGCTCCGAGGCCGAGGGGGTTGGATCCTGCTCTCTCCAGTGCCAGGGTGTTTCAGTGGCTCTGGCCTTGCCTGGCCCCACTCAGATGGGCAGAGGCTTGATCCCTTCCCGTGCCCGTCCCCAAATGGGATGGACGCTGGCAACCCTGCACACACCAGATCTCTTTCCCACTTGTCCTGCTCTGGGGGTAAACAGGGTAACTCTGGGGTCACCCCCTGCAGCTGTGGTGAGAATCTGGCCCAGTGCTGGGCAGGTCAGACAGGCAGACCCCCATCACCATCCAGCTCTGCTTGCCTGGCTTCAACTGAGCAGAGCCTCTGCTGAGGATTTGGCCCAATGCTTCTCCAGAGAGGTCTGGAAAATCTGAGTGTTTGCAATCCCAGCTCTGCCATCCCCGCAGCGAGACACCAAGCTGTCATTAGGATGCCTTGAAATGGTTCCTTATTACGGGGCACGCGAAGCCAGAGCCGTGCGTGCCTGCTTCAGTGGAGTTCTGCCCTTTAGCTTAAAAAAATCAAGTAGCTCTCAGAAGTGCAGCAAGATGTCAAAGGGACTTTTGCTGCCTGCCTTCAGCTGCTTCTCAGGGCCCCCTGGCTCAGGGGAGGTGGGTTGGTGACAGACACGTGTCCTCCCCAGGAGCAGCCCCCAATTCCTGTGTCCTCCCTTGCCCACATTTCAGCAGTGGCTCAGGCTGAACCACTCTGTTCCCAGAGCAGCAGAGCAGGACCGCCCACACTCAAGTTCTGTGGTGGAAACATCTTCAACCACTCAAAAGCAATTGTGTGCCTTGTCCAGCAGCATGGAGGGGCCTTGTGCTCACCAGGACAGCTGCAAAGGGATTTTAGATTGGATCTCCTCGGTACCAGAGCGAGGTGTTTTGATTGATGCACTTCTCATCCCCCTGCACACTCTGGTTTTTGCTCCAGAGGAGCCAAACTCCCTTGATTTCACAGGGAGGACAGTAAATATCAGATCCCTTTGCAAGCCTCTCCTAGCCCTAGTTCCTGCTGAGTGGTTTTTGGGAGACTCTCTGTTCACTGGTGAAGAGCTTCAGAGCTGATCTGGAATTTGCTCAGCTTCATTCCCAATCCATTACTTCAAGCCAGTGCAACATTTTTATCAGCAGAATGCTTCATCATATGCCTTTAAAGTAAAGTCTTTCTCTCTCTTTTTCTTTTAAAATATACGTTTTTAAAGTATTACATTACTTTTAAGAAGCCTCTTGGCAGAGGCAGCAAGTGCCCCTATTGTTTCCAAAATGCAACGTGGCTGCTCTGAGGTTAAGTCCTGAATTATGGGCCCAGCAAATACACTGAATTGCTGCTTCCTAATCCCTGTCCAGATTGACTTATGGTTTCTTTAAAATATCCGTTTCTTAATGGATAAAAACATTCTACCACGGGCAGAGACTAAATTGTTTCCAAAGGAAGCTAGGCAAGCATTAGTGGGAAGAAAACATATTGTGGGATTCAGCTTCAGCCTCAAAGGAAGGAACACGGTCGAGATGGGTTTCCTGCCTGCTTTCAGGCTTCTGTGTCTATCTTTAAACTGCTTTTCTGCTGCTCTCCTTTACATTTGTGATGTCCCTCCAGTGATTTTTGGCGTGGAACAGCCCCAGATGAACCGCAGAGCAGCGCTGGGCAGGAGCTTCCCCCCAGGACAGAGTCCGTTTGTGCCGCGGTCCTGTGGCCATCCCCAGCCACGGCTGCGGGTGCTGCATCCCCACAGAGCAGCGAGGAGTCCCTGGGAATTTGCCTCAGGGGTGCCAGGCTGCCTTTAGCACGGGATTTTCCAGTGTGCTGGGATCCAGCCCGGGTGCCGCTGCCTCGCCGGGCTCCCGGAGCCCCCCGTGCCCCTCCGCAGTGGGATTCCCACGGCAGCCGTGGCCTGGCCCAAACCTGCTCGGCAGGCAAGGTGGTCTAGCTGCAGGCTGGGTTGTAAATCCAGCAGCTTCCTTTTATGTAGTCAGGGCTTGTTAATTTGTTTTAATACCCTTTGGATGCCAGGTGAGGAGCAGGGCGGAGGGGAGCGCGCTCAGCCCACCCAGCCGCTCCGCTGCGCACCGTTATTCCCCGGCTCGGCGGGGATGTGCGGGATGTGCGGGGCAGGGGATGCGGGCAGAGGGCTCTGCGATGAGCCAGCCTGGGCCGGAAACTGGGAGAGCAGGGCTTGTTTAGTCTAGCGAGGGCAGGCGGGGAGCGGAGCTGATTGCTCTCTGTAAATACATCCAGGGGGTAAACACGGCAGAGGAGCTGCTGGAAGCTCTGCAGGATACTGCCGGCACAGGACATGGGGCTGAGGGGTTGTGCATAAATCCACACTGGAATTAGGAGCAGGGTCCTGCGCAGAAGGGTGGGGTCCAGAGAATTGGAGCATCCCAATGGACCTGGAAGGGTTTGCAGGGGAGGATGAGATGCGGCGCATGATTCACTGAGCTGGGAATTTCCCTGCTCTGCTGCTGCCCAGCGTTTTTGGGGGGAGAGGACCCAGGAGCTGAGTTTGTGCCGCTCAGCAGGGTGGGTTTGGGGCCGCGTGTGCGTGTGCACGGCAGCACAGGGTGCTCGGGGAGACTCACAGAACCGAGCAGCAAACGTGCTTGGCAGTGTCGAGGTGGTGCCTGGCGATGCTGTGATAAGGACCTGTGTGTTGTTGTGTTTTGGTTTGGGGTTTGCGTTTTTTTTTTCAGACTCTGCAGAGGAAGTCCGTGCACCCAGTTTGTGAGCTGGTTCTATCAGATACAGAGCAGTGCTCCATGGGCGTGTAACAACGGATGCTGTTCACACCCTCCTTTTTTTTTTTTTTTTTTTTCAACACCTCCCCTCCTCCCCCAAAATATATTTTGCTCTATTTTACGTGGGCTGGGAGGAAGGGGCCGTTTTCTTTTTTAGTTGGCTCTGACTTGGAAACAAATGAACTTGTTAACATACGTGACAGAGGCGTGAGAGCGTGCCTTGCATGCGTGGGTGGGGAGGAGAGCGGCGCCTTCTCCAGAGATGAGCTGGGGCTTCACAGATCAGATGCATCTCGTGCACCTTCCCATGGAGAGTCTCTCCTTCTCTTGGCCACCTGCCTCTTGTGCTCCAACGTGGAGTCATTGTAATCAGGGGAAGGAAGCAGAGAGGGACAAAGATCAGAAAACTGCTCAAAGATGGCTTGGAGGTCCAAGTGAGCAGAGAAAAACCAGCCAAAGTTGTATGCAGAGGGGGAATGTCTGTCCCCACTCGTCACACACATGCTGGTGTGTTATATACAGAAGCATAAAGTATCATTAGTGTTTACATTGCTGTCAATCATTGTGCAGTAAGACAGGAAAGGGGGGCTTTTTCCCCTGGGGTAGATTTTTCATGACAATTTTGCAAGGCACACATATGTGTAGAATTAGAACAGTGATTTACGGCCAGGCTGAAGATATTTTATATTCTGTACGCTTGGAGAGTGCCATGCTATCAAGTTTGCTTTAAATCCCCTTTATTCTCTGTGTGTCTCGCACGCTGTGTTTGTTGTGTAACATCCACACAAGCTGAGGTTTATTGCTGACTGGGTTCAGCAGCCACTGCGTGCTCCCCACATCTCTAAGGTGGGGGCCCAGTGGTATCTGGGGTGCTGAGGAGCTGCTCAGGTTCCACACGTCGCTGCCTGGCCCCAGACAATCTGATAATGCTGATCCTGCTGTACATCAGGCCCAGTGCTGTGCTCTGCCACGTCCTGGGGTGAGCAGGTTGTGTGGGTACCACTGTAGCACTGAAGAGGTCCTGACATTGCTCTTACTGCCCTGTCCTCCCTCCAGGCAGAGCAGATGTGCTCCTGGGTTAGGAGGCAGTGGCAGCAGCCACTGCTCCTCTGGGATGGGTGCACATCAATCCCTAAAGCCATCTGCAGGGTCCATTGCCTCATCTCCTCAAAGGCTTCCAGGGACCTCAGAGCAGATCCAGCAGCCCTGACCCCGCCAGGGTGCAAGGGACAAGTTCCACTCCATCCAAGGCAGCTCCCAAACCCAACGTGGTCTGAAGGGAGGAGGCTGAACACACCCAGAGAAACCTCTGTGGCTAGCAGCCTCAGGAACCAGCCCTTCCCACCTCACAGCCAACCCTTGCCACCACCACCACCCAGCAGAGGTCTGGCTCCCATCAGGGGCATCTCCTCGCATTTATCTCCTGGCCACCCACCCAAGGAAAGCCCTGTGTTGTCTGCAAGGTGGAGAGGGAGCTGCTGTGTCACTGCAGTGCTGTTGTTTTATCTGGAAAGGGGCTGAGCAGCTTTCAAAGCATGTTTCTATCCGGCCCCACGTGCAGGGGGGACTTGGGGGTCCTCAAAAGGTGCAAATTGCAGCTGCACAATTAAATCATGGGGTGTGTCCCGGCCTCTGCGGTCCCAGGGCAGCTCAGCCCTAAGGAGGAGACAGTGGCATTACTAATCAGGGCTTTGACCTTTACATGGCTTTTATTTAATACACATTCCACACTTCCCCAAACTCCCATCCAAAACATTGACATTTCCGCTGATAGATTGGGTCAGATTTTGGAGTAGCTGGGGGACTCAATCCACTCTTACAATGGTTAAATTCTTACAGCTAAATGGGCTTATTCAGTTAGTGCAGCAGCTGGTGTGATTTCGAGAAGAAAATAAACATTTCCTTCAAATATTTTGATTGGCAACTGGACAACTGAAGTACTCAAGCTCGGATTGCCAGGGTCCAAAAAAGAAAATGGGGGCTGGACAGTGAGTAAGCAAGGGAAAACTGTAGTAAATCCTGGGAGGCAGCACTATGGAGCAGATGTGTGTGAGATGTGCTGGGGAAAGGGGGCAGCAAGATGGGGTTTTTTAAGCCCATTTTCAGCTGTGATTCCAAAGGGAACGCAGGGTCCCAGGGTGCAGCTTCACCCACTCCTTGTTCCCTGGCTTTGCTCAGCAGCTGCTTGCTCCAGGTTGCTGTTTGATCCAGGCTGTGACAGAGGGTGCCTGCTGCCGAGTTAGGTGGTTATGGAGGGCGTTAATGGCCGTGTTTTATTTGGATCTCGCTGGGGTTGTTTCAGTGGAGGTTTCCTGGGGTGCAGGGCAGGGGCTGGGGCTGTGTGGCTCCCATCTGAGGCAGCCAGGATGGAGGGGCAGCCCTGAAGAGAAGGAGGTGGGATGGAGAGGAAACCCTGAGGCGAGGACAAAGATAGAAGGGGCAGTTGTGAGGTGAAGGAGATGGGACGGAGGGGCAGCCCTAAATTGGGGACCAAGATGGAGGGGAAACCCTGAGGTGATGGGGCCAGGATGGAGGGGAAACCCTGAGGTGATGGAGCCAGGATGGAGGGGGTGCTGAGGTGAAGGAGACAGGATGGAGGGGCAGCCTGGAGGTGAAGGACACGGGACAGAGGGGCAGCATGAGGCAAGGACCAAGATAGAGAGGAAATACTGATGCGAAGGACGCAGAACAGAGAGGCAGTTATGAGGCGAGGACCAAGATGGAGAGGAAACCCTGATGTGCAGGGCACAGCACAGGGGTCAGCCCTGATGTGATGGACACAGCACAGGGGTCAGCCCTGATGTGCAGGGCACAGCACAGAGGGGCAGTCCGAGGTGATGGACACAGGACAGGGGGCAGCCCGAGGCTCAGGACATGGCACAGGGGTCGGCCCGAGGTGATGGACACGGCACAGCGGTCACCCCAAGGCCCGGGGCCCAGCACAGAGGGGCAGCCCTGATGTGCAGGGCACAGGACAGGGGGCAGCCCGAAGCTCAGGACACAGGACAGAGGGACAGCCCTGATGTGATGGACACAGCTCAGAGGTGGCCCGAGGCTCAGGGCACAGGACAGGGGGCAGCCCGAGGCTCAGGACATGGCACAGGGGTCGGCCCGAGGTGATGGACACGGCACAGCGGTCACCCCAAGGCCCGGGGCCCAGCACAGAGGGGCAGCCCTGATGGGAAGGGCACAGGACAGGGGGCAGCCCGAAGCTCAGGACACAGGACAGAGGGACAGCCCTGATGTGATGGACACAGCTCAGAGGTGGCCCGAGGCTCAGGGCACAGGACAGTGGTCAGCCCGAGGCCCGGGGCCCAGCACAGAGGGGCAGCCCTGATGGGAAGGGCACAGGACAGGGGGCAGCCCGAGGCTCAGGGCACAGGACAGGGGGCAGCCCGAGGCTCAGGGCACAGCACAGAGGGCGGCCCAAGACTCAGGACACAGCACAGCGGTCACCCCNGGGCCCCGCGCGGGCCGCGGGTGCCTGGGGTTTATCTGAGTCTGGGGTTTATTTGGGTCTGGGGTTTATTTGGGTCTGGGGTTTATTTGGTTTGGGGTTTATTTGTCGCCTCAGACTGCTCAGGGAAAGCTGGAGCTTTATTCCGGGCCAGGCTTATTGCCTAGAGCCGGCGGGGGTGAACGCGAGCTGGCCACAGGCGCCCCGCGGCCCGGCTGGGTGCGGATTCCATCTGGGGGGGTTTGCGCTGAGGGATTCGCTTTTCGAAGGACGGGAATTGGCAGATCGCAGCCCTGCAGAGCCTGGCAGAGCTCCCTGGCTGCCCACCCGTGTTCCTGAGGGCCTCGCTGGGCCGTGCCCGTCACACGGAGCCCGTAATTAACACTCACACGCTCCTGGCTAAATTAGCAGCAGGGACCCACTGCCAACCGGTGCAATANGAGGCCCGGGGCCCAGCACAGAGGGGCAGCCCTGATGGGAAGGGCACAGGACAGGGGGCAGCCCGAGGCTCAGGGCACAGCACAGAGGGCGGCCCAAGACTCAGGACACANTGAGGGCCTCGCTGGGCCGTGCCCGTCACACGGAGCCCGTAATTAACACTCACACGCTCCTGGCTAAATTAGCAGCAGGGACCCACTGCCAACCGGTGCAATAAAACATAGCCTCTAAAAAAAAAAACAAAAACAAAACACCCCTCTTTGAGTGCGTTATAGAGGAAAAGGGAAATGCGCCCTGAGCGCCCAGGTTTGATTTCAGTTTGTGTTTTATGGAATATCGTTTATGGAGCTGTGAAAAGCGGTGAAGGAGCGCGGTGTGAGCGCTGGGCGTTGTTGTGTGGGAAGGCAGCGAGCAGCAATCTGGCTGTTCTGGGGGCTGAGGGGGTAACACTGCCACCCAGAAATGCTCTTCCCTCGGGCCAGCTGTGCCCAGAGCAGTGGGTCTGGGCAGTGAGGAGAGGAGAGAGGCTCAGTCTGGCTCCGGCACCCAGAGCCGGGGGTTTATTGCTGGTCCAGGCAGGAGGAGAGAGCTGAAACACGGAGATAACAGAGGCGAGGGGAAAAGGGAATCCAGCAAATGGGAGACATTCCGAGGGGAGGGGGACAGTCTGGGAAGGCTGCAGCACGAGGGTAGGAGAAGGGGTGTATAGGATATACCATGTGAGTGTAACAAAAACAATTATTAGTCAGTGCATCTATAACAAACCAACTAACTATCCTGTGTGATACAACAAGGGGGATTTGGAGGCTGCTTTTCCTCAGTGCAGCACTGCCGAGTTTCAGGGGAGGCATTCAGAAGACAGCACTTTTCCCTTTCCAGGCCAGGATTTCTGCCCCATGGCCCTGTCTCGAGCTGTGATGCTGCAGCCACGGGGCTGTGGGCAGGCTGCTTCTGGCAGAGCTGCTCTCCAAACCCCGGTGCCTGGCAGCAGCTGTGGCCGAAGCACGGCTTTGGGACGGGTCCCAAACAGCGTTTGGGCTGTGAAATCAGGTTGGGAGCGCTTTTCCCACCGCTGTGCTTTTCCAGCCAGCACAGGGCTGGTGCTGCGGCCGGGCAGCCGCTTCCACGGGCGCTTTGCAGCGCCGGGTGTGTGCCCAGCAGCGTGGTTCGGGACAGCTTTGAGCTGCTCCTCTCTTATCTCGCCCCAAAGCCACAGCCACGTTCACAAACCAGGTGCTCCCCCGCCTTTCCCCTCCGTGGAGCCTGCGTGGGAAGGCAGGCGCTGCTGGGCGCCCGCAAAAGGGCTGCAGGGCAGGGAGGGAGGATCCTCCCTTCTCCTTCCACGGCTGAAGGACTCGCCTGCGATCAGAAGGGAGGTTCGCAGCAAATCCCCTCCATACCGGCTCCTCCAGAGCGTGCCCGTGTCGCTAGGTAGCTGGAAGGGATTGAAACAAGTGTTTTCTCCTGGGGAAATGCTTCGGGGCCTGGAATGCCAGCCCTGAGAAGTTAAAAATGCTTCATTGTAATAAATAGATCTGAAACACACGTCCCCGTGCATGCAGAGCAGCCACACAATCCTCTGGATGGGTGTTTGTATGTATATGCATCTCCAAAACCAACAGGCGGGTTTAGCATACTCACCTCACGTTCTCCTGCTCTGAGGGATACAAAATCCAGCTGATGGGACCAAAGAAAGTCACTTTTGAGGCTGGATGGCATCCCACTAGCAAAGGAGAAAGGCCCTGCTTTTAACAAGAGGAAAATCGAGGAGGTCTCAAGGGCAGAGGTTTCACTTCTCTCCTTGGAGAGCAAATCTCATTTCTCTGCCTTGGTGCACTGAGGCCAGAGGTTCCTGGGCTCTGCCTCAGCCCTGGGACAGCTGAGAGAGCCACAGGAATGCCTCCAGCTCCTCAAAGGGGCTTCTGCTGGGGATTCCCACCTCTAACCCGGGCTTCCTGCAGGAGGATGGGATCCAAAGCCAAGGTCCCTTTCCATTTCCAAGCTGTTTGCAACCCCCTTTGGGTTTAGACCCTCCAGGAAAAGGCGAGGGGGGCTCCATTATCCGTGGGAGCTGGGGAACCACACTGCCCCCAGTCTCCCTTCCCCCAGCAGAGAGCCTGAATTTCTCACTCTCTTTATCCTCTTGGAAGGAGAAAAATACACAGAGAACTCAAGCAGAGGGATATTGTGGCTCCTGGCTTGGGAGTTTTCAGCTGTGTGTTTATCAGCTCCATCCCCTGATGGTATCAGCACGAACAGGCCACCCACAAGAAGGCTTAGCAGGCTGGTCTGGGCTCCAGCTTTTCCTGCCTGTCTCCCTGTGTGTGTGTGTGTGTATACAGCAGGGATGGATGATCCCAGGGCCCGGCCGTCTGGGGCCTGCCTCCATTTATTTACTACACAGCTGATGTCATGGCTAAACATCTTTTTTCTGTGTTTATGGGGTGCGCTGCTTTAATCTGCCCGAGATGAATAGACCCCTAAGAGCAGCCAGCTTAGCCGTGTCCCTTCTTGGATAGGAAACAACAAATTTTAGGACAGGAAATGGGAGCAACTTAAACAAACGGCTTTAGGGTTTTTATTTAAGCCCCTCAGCTCCTTTCCCTGGCAGACCCAAGAGGTGCTTTCCCTTCTAATTCCCTGGGAAGGCTCTAACCACCCGCTGTCCTCCCGCACCCCGGCAGGCACGTCGGAGCTGAGCCCCTTCTCGGACCCGCGGCAGTTCGAGCGCTCCTTCCCGACGCTGCCGGCGCTGACCGAGACGCGCTTCTCCGACCCGCGCATGCATTACCCCGGGGCCATGTCCGCCGCCTTCCCCTACACGGCCACGCCGTCGGCCACGGGCATCGGGGGCATCAGCATGACCAGCATGCCCACCAGCACCCGCTTCCACCACACCTACCTGCCGCCGCCCTACCCCAGCTCCACGCAGAACCAGAGCGGGCCCTTCCAGGCCAACCCCTCTCCCTACCACTTGTACTACGGGACGTCCTCGGGCTCCTACCAGTTCTCCATGGTGGCGGGGGGCGAGCGCTCGCCCACCCGCATGCTCTCGTCGTGCACGAGCGCCTCGGCGGGGAACAGCCTGATGAACGCCAGCCTGGGCGCGCAGAGCGACGGCGTGGACGCGGACGGCAGCCACAGCAACTCCCCCACGGCCATGAGCACCACGGGCAGGATGGACGAGTCCGTCTGGAGACCCTACTGAGGACACGGGCAGCCACCCCCTTCATCGGCTCCTTCTGGGAGCCAGCCAAGCGACGCCAAGGGAAAAGGTGAATCCAAGTCTTCCAAACCCAAAGCAAAGGATCCTCTGCATGCAAACATCGAGCGAAGGTGGACCGAGACCTTCGTTGCATTTCAAGGTGAACACCCACGAGGCTTGAATGTGTCGCTTGATGTGGTTCCTTCTGTATGTTTTAGGTATGTGGATTGTACATAGGGAAAAAAAAACCAAAACCAAACCCAAGGACGTGTGGAATCAGATGTTTGGTACTTGCAGAACACTTCTCGTTCATCTCGCTCGCACCTCTTCCCCACACGAAGCATTCAGAAGTGAGGAGAATCTCACCCTCCCTCTGCAAAAGGGTTCAGAGAAGAGAAAACAGCAGGGAATCATCCGAGCCATCTCTCTGCCAGTGCAGGAGGACCAAACATTAAAAAAAAAAAAGAGAAAAAAAAGAAAACACCCCTTTGTCTCCCGTCCTTCCCGCCCCACTGGTGAAGGGTCCCTGAGCACCAAAGAGCAGTGGGGTTTGCAGCACAGCCAGGGGCACTGGGGCTCAGTCAGCCACGTGAACAAGAGCTGTGATGTGATTATTGTTATTATTTGTTGACGACAGAAGTTGTATTGTTCATTTTGCTCTCATTGTCGTCGTTTGCCAATCAGTAACGTGGCTGACCCCGGGCCTGGCTGTCCCTTCCCCTCCATGTTTACACACGAGATGTACTTTTTATGGAGCTGTTTTGTTTTTGTTTGTTTGCTCTCTTGTCCTGACCTCACCGTTCAGCTCTTTGCTCCCCTTAGCAAACCTCAGTGATGGTGGCTGAAGTGAAGGCGGCGTTCAGGACAATCTGAGACGTTTGAGATGCACTCCCAAGGGCCTCAGGAGCCTTTGGCACGGCCTTGTCACCGTTCTGCAGCTCTTCCTTCCGTCCCCCCTGAGTGGCAACGCTCACAGCCGGTGGCAAAGCACCATAATTCTGTTCTGCTCTCACCCAGACATTCTAACAAGGTTTCTTATTTTGACTCCCATGTGTCAGTTCATCCTGAAAGCTCTGAGCTCCGGAGAGAGGAGCAGTTTCTACTCTTGGTGGTGGGAATGTTGTGAATTGATGCTGTGCAGCCTTTCCCAGCCCCTCGCCCTCCTGCCCTTCCCCCAGGTGACCCCGAGCACGGGCACCTCGCTGTAGAGGAATAAGCTGAAGAGGGGGCACTCAAGGTGGCACTTGCAGGTCTGCCAAGCACCACACACCCTTTGGCTGGCACCAAAGAATTGCAGCCAAACAGGGCCAAGGAGGGAGGGGGCTGGAGGGGTGCTGTGGGCTCCTCCAAGGTGAGCTCAGGGGCTTGGCTCTGATGCACAACACAGGGTTTGTCACCTCCTGCAGGCCAGCTGTGCCCTGTGCTGGGAATTGGGGCTGGACTCAGGACTCCTGGTGCT
This sequence comes from Sitta europaea, assembly GCA_013400255.1. Classification (NCBI taxonomy): domain Eukaryota; kingdom Metazoa; phylum Chordata; class Aves; order Passeriformes; family Sittidae; genus Sitta; species Sitta europaea. Next base: position 86,391 of record VXBS01008478.1, on the reverse strand, counting down.
GGCAGGGCTGGCAGGGCACAGACACATTCCTGGGGATCCATAAGTGCAGTGCCCACTGCCCTGCCCGCGGCCGGAGGGCACTCCCAGCCCCAGTGCCACCAGTAACCACGCCTTTCTTTTTCCATTTCTCCCACAAACACAAGCAAACCGAAACCCCAGAGCTGCCCTGGTGGCCCCTGTGCCTCAGTGCCACCGTGCCAGCCTTGTCACCTGTCCCCAGCTGGCAGCAGGTCCCCCTCAGCTGGGATTGCACTACCACGGCGAGGCTGGAGCAGCACGTCCTGGCTGCCCTGCAGAGCTGCCACGACCACTCAGACTTCCACAAGCAACTCTTTTCGATATTAATAATAATAATGATGATAATAATAATTAAAAAAAACAGCCTTACCCCAGCAAAACTGCAACCTCCACTTGCCTTAGCGCCGGCGCTGGCCGGCTCTGGAGCTGGACAGGGCAGCCTGTGTTCTGATGCCTTTCTGCATTTGTCATCCCATCCCACTGGTTGAAAGCACAAAGGAAACAAGGCATTCGTAGCTGTAGGTTAATTTAAGACTGTTCGTAGTGAGTTTTAAAAGAGGAAATAATAAAAATAATGGCAACGATGTTGTTTTTATGACATATTGTCATGTGAAGGTGTAAATAGGTGCACCTCTGTTGTATGCAAATGGTCACGAGACAGGCCAATGTTTTTTGCTTTGCACTATAATTTGCTTTTTTTTTAAAAAAAGAAAAAAATGCACAATCGCTTGTACAGTAAAGCCCCTTTGTCTGGCAGAATATTTAACTAAAAAAGTCTAATTTTTGGTGGTATTTGTTATAATAATATAATTCTTAAATGTGTTGAAGGATACGATTCTTAATAATGCTTCTAATACTTGCAGGGTAAAATAACACCAGACTAAGGAGGTGAGATCACAGATCTTTGTAGATAAAAGCAGGATAAAGTTGTTGGGCTTTTTAATGATGTCTGATGATGGACATCAAAAAAAAAATGCTAGTGATACCAAAAAACGTGGTTATTTGTGTAGCACCCCAGACCTACTTGAAGGTAATGCCCTATATTTAATATGTAGCCCAATTTTTAACCTGTAGCACTTGTCACTGGGGAGGGGGGAGGTGGGGAGGGGGAGAGGAAGAGGAGGGTCTGCTCCTCCAGAGATCATGGGGAAGCTGCGGCCGGAGGAGGCTCCGGCTTCCCTGCCAACAGCCGGGGCTGGAATGGGGACAGAGCCACGGCTCGGGGGACACTTCTGCTTTTCTGGGATGGGGTCCTTTCTGCTCCGCTGGCAGTGCCCGTGTAATCCTGTCGATACCGTGTGGAACAATAAACGCATGGTTACAATGGCCCCGCTGTCTCCCGCCTGTCACTGCTCGCCGGGGGTCGTGCCCGGGGCGGGGGGATCCTCACTCTGCTCTTTCCCTGCCCCGGGACCGGGGGGATTCCTCGGATCCTCACTCTGCTCTTTCCCTGCCCCGGGACCGGGGGGATTCCTCGGATCCTCACTCTGCTCTTTCCCTGCCCCGGGACCAGGGGGATTCCTCGGATCCTCACTCTGCTCTTTCCCTGCCCCGGGACCGGGGGGGATTCCTCGGATCCTCACTCTGCTCTTTCTCCAGGCTCTGATTTTCGGCCCGTTCAGAGCCCCCCGGCACCAGATCCCGGCTGCTCCTGGCCGCAGTTTGGCCCCACAGGGGGGTCCAGGGGTGGGCAGGCAGGGATGGGATGGGATGGGATGGGATAATGGGATAATGGGATAATGGGATAATGGGATGGGATAATGGGGTGGGATGGCATGGGACGACCCGAGCTCCCCGCAAACCCCCTTTAAACCTCTGCAGGGCACTCCCCGAGCCCGGGGGCAGCCCTGGCGGGGGGATCGCCGCCCCCCAGCCCAGCACCCCCTCCTGCTGTCAGCGCCGTCCCGAGCCGCAGGAGCTCCGCACGGATCCAGCGGGACCCAACGCCCGGGCGGTGCCAGCCCAGAGCACTCAGCGCTCGCCTGCAGAACCCAAATGACAGCTGAAAGGCAGAAATAAAAAGATCCCAGCCCGCAATAGGACCCGATGCCAAGGCGCTGCGGGCCGGGGCTCCCGAGGAGCCGGGGAACTCAGCGCCAGAATTATTCATGAGCCCGGGGCAGGAGCGCCGGGGCCGTTCCCAAAGCTCTGCCTCCCCTCTGCAGCATCTCCGTGAGCAGAGCCCACAGCGGCTTTGCGTGGAAAGAGGGGGAATAAATTTAAAAAAAAAATAAATTAGGAAAAGCCCAAACTAAACCACAATAAATGCTCGTACCCGGCTCCACAGCTCTGGCCAGTGGGAATGTGTTCCAAGGAAAACCCGAGACTGAGCTGCCTTTTCTTCACAGCTACTGGGAGAGGCAACACCCCGAGGTGTAGCTGTTATTTACAGGAACTTTGTGTTCCAAACGGATCCGTGCTTTTCTCGCAGCCTCCGTCAGAGGTGCGGTGGGAAGAGAGAAGCAGAAAAGGGGGGGAAAGGAGGACAAATAAAAAGGGATTTATTGTACTGACATGCTTTGGATCATCCAGGAAACCCGCGGGGTTCGAGTGGGTTTGGTGCTGGTGCCCCTGGAGGGGATGAGGATGTGTCAGCCCAAGCCAGTGCCAGCAGGATAACAGCACCTAAAATCCTGATGGGAGGCCCAGAGAGCTGATGGTGTTAAATGTCCCCATCACCTGAGGGCCAGAGGGCTGTGAGATTTATATGGGCTTTATTTTTATATGGGTATTATTATTATTTTTGTTATTCTATGGGTGATATTTTTATAAGGCTGATATTTTTATATTGGGGATATTTTTACCCGGGCCACCTACCCTGCATGGCATCATGCTTCCATGTGGGTTTTGCTCCAATTTAATGAATTTAAATGGGAAAGCTGGACCCCAGATCGGCAGTGTGGGGTTGTGGGGTGCATCAGCCTCTCCCAAAGGCTTCCAAATACCCGAGGGCTCCCTCTGTTCCAGGGGAAAGCTGGAAAACAGGGCTGGAAGCAACAGCGTGGGGCAGTCAGAGCAGGGGTGTTTGGGTTTTCCTCTGCTACAGAAAACTGAAAGGGGAAAAAAAAGAGCTGGAGCTTGGAAAGCTATTTTTTGTGCATTCAGATATTAAATTGCGTGGAATTTGGACTAAAAAATCTCCTAGGAAAAATGAAGACTATTTCCTTTGAGATCAGAGCTAACAAAAGTCTCAGCAAAAAAGCTTGTTTTATTCTCATTCCAGCCCAATCTCTAAAGCCCAGCCTCTGTTTTAATGACTCTGTTGTGTCCAAACTGCCTGGGTAAATAATCTTTTAACTTGCACAAATTCTGAGATGAATTTGGGAAGGATCCTGGCTCTTGCCTTGCCCACATCAAGCCCTTAACAACCCGTGCCCAAACGAGCAATCAGCATCATTAAGGCCCAATTCTGTTCCTCTGAAATAGGAATGAAACCCTGTTCCTCTGAAATAGAACCAGATGGCCCTGAGAGGTGCAGAGCATCCATCCAGCACCCCCAGGGACCTCCTGAACCTGCAAAAAAATCCCCCCTGTGGGCACCCAGCTGGAGCAGAGCAAGGTTCCCACCCTGGAATCATCTCCCTGGGCACCCACGGGGGGTTAATCCTCCTGCAGGGCCTTCCTGCTGGAAAGGATGGGGGGTTGTGTGGCTGGGGTGGGTGTTTTTGTGAATGCTGCCTATTTAGAAGCTAAATGATGGAAAACATGGAAAATTCATTAGGGTGTCTGGGCAAGTGTTGGGTTACACGTCATTCACATCCACTTACTCAGCGGGACCTCGCGCCTGGGGGGAGAGATATATTTATATACATTTATATACATGGACTTTATGTAGAGGAGTGGTTGGGGGGTTTTTTTTCCCCTCCTTTTAATTTCCAGACTGGCACAAAAATGAGAATTTTTGCCTCTCTTCCAAACTCGCTGCCCCCCTAGGCTCTGCCCCCTTCCCAGCCCTGGGAGCTGAGTGGTGCCATGGCCCCGGCTTGGAAAAGGCAGGAGCTGTTAGCCCAGGATCCAGAAGGGGCAAATCCATGGCCAGGGCACAACCAGCAGGCCAGGATCCCCAGCAGGCTCTTCCTTCAGTTGGGGCTGGGGGAGGATGAGCTGGTCCCGTGCCCAAAGTATAAAACAAACCAAAACCCCCCCCCCCCAATCCTTCATTCCTAATAACTCAGAGTTCCTCCAGTTTGCTGCAATACAAAAGCAACCCGATGAGAACATTGTTCCGAGGTCACAGGACCTGATTTGTTCAGGATATTTCGTTTTTCAGGGAGCTCCTTCTCCCCCCCTTCAGCCTGTCCTGACTGCACCTTCCAGCCCTGAACCACATCAGAGCTGCCACCAAGCAGGGCCGTGTCACCTCCTGATGGCACCTGAACCTGCATCCCGGTGCTGGCAGCCCCAAAAACCACATCTTGAAAGCCTCAGCAAGCACCTCGTGTGCTGTTCTGTGATTTAATCACGCATTTAAATTTTATTTTTATTCAGTCCATGCAAAGCAAGGCCCCCGTGTAACTGTTAATTCCTGCCAGCAGCAGCCTGGGATGCAGGGAAGGTGTTTTCTTGTGCAGAGGCTGGGCTGGGCCGGGAGATCAGAAGAGTTTAAATTAAAATAGGCTCATGTGAGTCTTTATTCTTGGCTTACCCCCACAGAAAACGCTGTTAAGCGACGCAGCGCCGGGATCCCGCCGCTGTCAGACACCCGGCCCTGAGCGCAGCTCCACTTCAAAGCGCCGGGGCAGGGCACGGCGGAGAGCGAGGCCTCATTAACCCGGGGATTGCGTTAGATGGGCCGATAGCGGGCTCTAATTAGGGCAGGAGGGGCGGGCAGGGGAGCCGGGGCCGCGGCCCCGCTCCGAGTGCGCGGGGCCGTCCCGGAGCATCCCCCAGGTGAGCGCCCCGGGCGGGCACCTG
>VXBS01008478.1:23864-80915 GCA_013400255.1 Sitta europaea | reverse complement strand
CTGTGAGCACCCAAACCCCGGCCCTATGAGCACCCAAATCCTGTCACTGTGAGCACCCAAATCCTGTCTCTGTGAGCACCCAATCCCGGCTCTGTGAGCACCCAAACCCCGGCCCTATGAGCACCCAAATCCTGTCACTGTGAGCACCCAAACCCCGACCCTGTGAGCATCTCGGGCTCTCCACCCGGGCACTCAGCCTCGGTGATGCCCCAGCGGAGGTGCCGGAGCCCCTTGCCCAGCCCCGGCCGGGCTCTGGCCGCTCTCCAGGAGCGATATTTCACACCAGAGCTACCAGGCGCAGTATTTCCTTTCCATCCGAGCGATTTGCAAAGCCCCCGGGTCCCTGCAAACGTACACAGGGAGGGTTTTAATTCGGGCCGGAAAATAAGCACGGCAGAGCTGGGTTTGGCTGCGGAGGGCGTTCCGGAGGTGCCGGTCCCGGTGCCGCTCCCGGTGCTGCTCTCGGTGTCTCCGGGGTGGCTGCAGCCCACACCTCCCCCTTGGCAGGTTTTGCTGTTTCTCTTTGGGTTTATTACGGCCAGGAACACCCAGGGTTTTTTTGCTGTCTGCCATGAAATCGATACAGTAATTTCATTTCTCAGTCATAAATGAAATGAGCTGTAAAGCAAAGTTGGGTGTTTAAGCCGGAGTGAAAGAATGAATTGTTCTACTGGGGGACGTTAATGAGGGGATTAAATGTTCCTGCGAATCCTGGGGGTTCCCAGGCTGCCCCGACTGTCACTGGGTGTTTTGGGGGCTCCCTGCACCCCTCCCTTGTGCTGCCTCGGACCTGTGTGGTCCAGCACCCTGTCCCTGCCTGGGTGGGCAACAGAGCTTCCCCCGAGCCCCAGCGGGGACCCCTCCGGTACTCCAGGGGGTTTGGGGTCTGGTGGTTGAGGGAAAAACCAGAGGGAAGTCCTTGCTGTGGGATGGGGCCGGGGGAGAGCTCTGCCAGCCCCTCACCTCCTCATCCTCACCTCCTCATCTTTTCCCCACGGCGACACTTCCACACGGGGCTGGACTAAAAGGAAAGAGCAAAACAAACCCAAACCAAAGAGGTGTTTGTTACCAGCAGCCTTTCAGCTGACCCAAAGCAACCGGGGTTTCTGTGCCACGTTTTTTCACGGGGACACAACCCCTGCTGCTCTCCGAGGAGGGTGGGCAGAGGTTTCCGCTCCCGGGGCCGGGCACTTCACAGCTCGGGGGATGTTTTTCCCTGGCACGGAAGGCAGGAGGTTTGCCCAGCTCCACACCATTAAAGATTAAGCCCAGAATTTGGTCTTTGCTTTCCTGCCCACAGCCTGGCAGCCCGACCTCGGGAGCCCTGCTCTCATGGCAAGCACCCAAGACCCCCAGCTCCCCTCCTGCCCCTGCTCCATCCTTCATTTTCCAGTGGAAAATAACCCAGCGCTGAGCCGGAGCACTTTGACAAGTCCAAAAATACGAGGCCATATTATCTTTAAACCATTTTTTAAAAGCCCCGCAGTGAAAGCCCTGCTAGGGCAGGCGGAACTCCAGCCAAGTTCCCCACGTCCGCCCCCTGCTCCAGTTGTATTCCCCTGGAAATCCTCGCAAAGAAAAACACAGGGCCTGAAAAAAAATTTGGTTTTCATTAAAACCCTCGAATGTGAGGGGTTCTGTAGCTTTCAATGGGGCTTTGATTCCTATAGATGATGGAATGTTTTCAGAACATTTAAAAAATGTTCTCCACCTTTCTATCTTATATCGGCGGGGAACTGCGCCGGCGTTTTTCTCCCTGATAGAAGTGGCGAGGGCTGGATGCAGATCCAAACCCTTTCCTTTATTTACCTTGAGGTTTCAGTTTAAAAATGTGATGATATTTTCTTGTGGCTTTGGAACCAGAGGAGATAATCCACGTGGGGGGAAAAAGAAACGGGTGGAAAACGCTGCAGGATTTTTTTTTTCAAGGGGGATTTTTATTATTAATTTTTTTTTTTCTATGGAGAGGAAGCCGGGTCACTCAGCACATGCAGGCACCCACGTACCTCTCTGAGCCCTTTTTGGGGGAAGCTGAGAGGCATTTCCAACCCTCTAAATCATCTCCAGTTTTGTGGAGATTTCCTAAAGAGACGATTTTATTGCCGTGTTCCATCCCTGCTCCTGGGTGCGCCAGCTGGTGGCTTTTCTAAATCCCCTTTTATAGGAGATCAGCCTTTTAATGTAATTTAATTCCATTTTTATAGTGAGTGTAAAGTAGGTTCCTGGCCTTGTTGGTTTTGAGGTTTAAAGGGCTGGAGAGAGCTGAGGTGCCCCTTCCCATCACCCCAACCTCACCGGGTGCCAGCGGTGCCCGAGGAGCCCCAGGGTGCTGCAGGTGCTCAAAAGCCAGGCTGGGACAGCCCCGCGTGCCCAGGGCTCCTTCCCAGCCCCGGGAATGTCCCCAGGGCTCCTTCCCAGCCCCGGGAATGTCCCCAGGGCCCGGCCAGCCCCGGACTCCCTGCTCCAGCTTTATCCCAGCTTTTTTCTGATGCTATGGCCGAGTCACCCCCCAGCGCCACCCTTCTCACACAAACCCCACCCGAGCAGGCCTTTGGGGGCGGGTTTGTGCTTTTTCCTGCAGGAAACCCCAAACGAAAGCCCTTTCCTGCCCCTCGGTGGGCAGGAGGAGGTGCGAGCCCCGCCGGGATTGGGCACCGGGCCGGTCGGACCGGTCGGGCCGAGCCCGTGGCTCGCAGACACGCCGAGCTCGCCCCTCTCGCTGGCCCTGCCCCTCCCCAGGTGGCAGCTCAGCCTCAGCTCAATTAGCGCTCGTTAATCACCGCCCCAGAAAGGCCACCCAGGCTGCGGTGGCCAGGTGCCACCGCGGGTGCCCGGCCCCGCTGCCCGGGGAGCACCTGCAGCGCTCCCAGCCCGGCTTCAGCCCAGTTCCTCCCGGGGGGGTCACAGGGATCTCAATAAACCCGAGGGAGCTGAGCACGGAGTGCCAAACCCGGCTGGGACTGGGACTGGGACTGGGACTGGAGCTGGGACTGGGACTGGGACTGGGACTGGAGCTGTTTTGCAGCCCGGTGTTCCTGAGTGATGGGTCCGAGCAGCAGCGATCTGGAGGGACTGGGATGTTCCGTGGGATGTGGATCCGTGGGATGTGGATCCGTGGGATGTGGATCCGTGGGAGCCTGGCCATGGGGCTGCACTTCCCCAGGCAGGGATGAGCCCATCCAAGGTGGGAATAATGCAGGGTCACGGCTTCTCCTTGTCCCCTCCAGAGCTCCTGGGCTGCCAGGGCAGGGGGTGAGGGCTCTGCCCATCCCGGCTCCCATCCCGGCTCCTGCCCCGGGGCTCCGGGAGCCGAGGAGAGCGGGAGTGTGCCAGAGCTCACGTAGGCAGCAGGAGCTGCCGGGGAGGCGGGATAAGGACGGGATAAGGACGGGACACGCTCCCCTCTCACTCCGGGCAGCAGCAGCAGACGGGGCTGGCTCCGAGCTGGGAATGCCCAGAGCCCCGAGCAAGGAGCCAAGCCCAGCACCGGCTCCCTCTGCCTCTAGAAATACAAACATCATTCATTTTTTAATATCTAATTAAGAAGTTTTAATGTGTTCCCCCGGCACGAGGGGCACGGCAGCTGGCACTGGAGTAGAGAGGTTGTAAAACACCCCCACGGAGCCTCCATGGATTTGAGGATCTTTGTTAATTGTTAATTAGCACGTGGAGCCGGGCTGGGCTAATGGCCAAGGACCTCGTGGTCCTTGTGTGGCCATGGACCAGCACAGCATCCCAAAACAGCATCCCAAAATAGCATCCCATCAGAACATCCCAAACCAGCATCCAGCAGAGCATCCCAAACCAGTATCCCACACAGCATCCCACAGACTGGGGGCTGCTGAGCCCCTCTGGAGCTGGGCAGCCCCAGCTGGGCCATGGCTGAGCCCCCCAGGTCCCTCCCAAGGCTCCAAACAAACTGAAATTATCCCAATCAAAGGCCCCTCTGTAACCCAGCCCGGGGTTCATCTGTGCCTTGAAGAGCTCCAACATTTGCCTACGGGGGGAAAAAAAAACCCTTATTAGATTAAAACCAAGCCCCTCTGCATGAATCCTCTCCCTCTTCCCAAGCCCAGCCACTTTAAAAGGCAGAGATGGAAAAAGAAAAAACCCTGGGATAGGTTTAGAGAGCTCAGCCCTTCACAGGAGATGCTTCAGCCTGCTGGAACTTCACAAATAAACTTCGCTTTACACGTTTGACTCGTGCCACAGTTTTGGCAAATTCAGAGCCCTCCGATGCAGCGTTTCCTGCATTCCCGATTGCGATGGGAAGGCTTGGGAAAATATACAGGTGGAGGGAGCAGATTTAACCCTTTGCTCCCCAACGCCACCCGCCCAGCCAGGAGGAGCTCAGGGAGCAATGTTCTTCGATGGGGAGCAAATCCCTTCCTCAGCAGCACAGGGAGAGGCTCAGGATGGGCTCAGAAAAAACGGGAATTGGAGCTAAAGGGAAAGCCAGGCTCCAACCCAGCTTCCCACTGCCTGTGCTGGAGAAAACCTGGGAAAGAGAGGGTTTCATGTCCATGGAATGGCCCCTGGCTGGCATCAGCTGCAGAAGTTCTGTGAGCTGCAAAAGGATTTTTATTCTGGGTTTTTAAAACAAAAGCCGGGTAATAATGATAATTTTTGTGTGAGGAACCGCAGTCCCAAGCCTTAGGTGAGGCTCAGGGAGGTCTGGACTGGCCAAGTTCATCGAGGAAAACCCAGCACAGCAAGTCCAGTTTAATTCCCTACAAATGCCAGTGGCCCCGCTGGCCGCAGCTTGGCTGCAAAGCCAAATAAATACAAATAAATTAATAATAATGAAATAAAATAACAAATTAAAAAATGTCAGGACCTGGACCAAGCAGGAGGAGGAAATTCCAAGCCCTCCGTGCCAGCTGCCACTGCGGGAAGGTGCTGGAGGTGCCCAGAGAGCGGCAGGTAAGGAATGCAGGGCAGGGTGCAGGGGCTGGGGCCGCCCTTTCCCCCCCAATCCCAGATATCGGCCTCGGCCCCGCTGCAGCACAGGAGCACAGCCAGGACATTCTCTGGAGCTCCCAGGAGCAGCAGGAGCTCCAGAGCTCCCAGGGGAGCGGGGAGGAGCTGGCAGGGAGCGGGGATCGTCTGCACCACGCTGGCTTTGCTGGTCCTCTGGCTCCAGGGCCACCAGCGTGCAGAGAATCCCTTTCCCAGCCCGCAGGGACCCGGGACAGCTGGGGAGGGAGGGAATTACTCATCTCCACCGGGATTGCGGCTCCCGGGGGAGGAAAGGATGTTCTCCATCCTCCCCTCCCGCCAGGGATGGATTTTGTCCTCTCTGGGACCAGCTGGGAGCTCGCTGAAGCACCGGGGCCGGAGCAAGCGCCGTCCCTCCCCAGCGCAGCAGAGACCTCGGCCGCCTCCTCAGTGCGGTGACGGGGATTCGGCGGGGGTGGCAAAGCCAAAAGAGCAGCCCGGGAGCCGGCCGGGGCTCGGGCTGCCCCTGGCCCCTCGGGAGCGGCGCCGATCAAAGCGCCCGGGAGGTTTCGGAGCGATGGACAGACAGAAAGACAGACACAGACAGAAACCTGCCCCAGATGCGCCGAGCGGGGCTGCGGGGGGGAAAGGGGAGGCGCAGGCTCTGAGCTCTGCCCCACATTTAGGCAACGACCTCAGGCGCTGCTTTCATCTCGCTCCGGCTCGCAGCTCCCGGTGAAACGCTGCCCCCGGGGCTGTGCGGCTGGGAGGGGCAGCAGGGCTGGCACCAGGGGCTGTGCCACCCCAGGGCCCGGCTGTCCCAGGAGCCACCAACTCGGGTGTCCCCAACGCACCCCATCCACTGCCCCCAGTCTGGGCGCACGCCCGAACCCCTGTCGGCTCTGAAAGAGAGGAGAAAGGCAGAATTGAGTCCAACCCGGCTTTGCAGCAGGGGGAGGAAATTTGGGCATCAGAGGGGAGCTCCTGCACTGACCATCAGCCCCCTCCTCACATCTCCGAGGGATGGAACAGAAGCAGCAGCCTGGCCACATCGGGAAAGAGGACCAGGAGGAGCTGGGAGCAGGAGCAGGAGTTAGGGACAGGATCAGGGGCTGGGAGCAGGAGCAGCTCCCTTTGGGACACAAACCACCGGGATTCGCACCCTGCTCGGCACCAGCCCCGTTTTGCCCATTCCCATCTCCTGGGCCCTGCCCCGGCACCCAGGGCTGGGCGGGCCGGGCTGTCCCCGGCTGTCCCCGGCTGTCCCCGGCTGTCCCCGGCTGTCCCCGTCTGTCCCCGGCTGTCCCCGACTCCCGCTGGCGTTTGCAGGACGAGAGGAAAGCACAGCCCGGGGAGGTGAGCCGGTCACAGGCGCTGGAGGGGAGAGAGCAGGAAAAAGGGAACCTGAACCCAAACCCACATTCCGCTGGTTTCTGGGAAGGCTTTGCAGTGACCACAGGAAGAACACACAGGTCTGGGCAGCTGCCCCGGCTGGGCAGCTCCTGCGGGCTCACAGCGGGCACTGCCGGGCTGTGCTGACCCCACCGCCCTCGTTCCACACCCGCCCGTGGAGCATCCCCTCCACCCTCCGAGGTCCACCAGGATGTTTCTCGCTCGGACAAGCCCTCCCCATCCCAGCACTGCCGTTTCCCCCCCAAAGCCGGGGTTTTGGGAGCTCTGCGGGCGGCGGCGCGGCCCCAGCTCAGATCCCCCTGTGCCAGCAGGGAGCTGATCCCGCAGCAGCGGCTGCAGCGTCCCCAGCTCGCGGGGAAAGTGGGAGCGGAGGCCGGGCCGAAGTCCCGGTTGTGAAATCAGCCCCGGTACCTGCCCGGCTTTGAAATGCAAAGCGCTCAGCTCCGCTCCGGCAGCGCCGTTGCGGTCTGAGGCGAACAAAGCTCTCAACACAAACGGGCTGATCAACGAGCAGCTTCAGACCGAGAGGCATCTCGCATGCAAATGGGATTTACCGCTAATTAAATGCACAAAGGAGATTTTTCCAGGCATCCAAGGTTGCTCCTGCGGAGTCTGAACTCCCACGCGTGCACACACCCAGCGCCTCTGCAGAACGAGGGCTTTTTCTGCGCACAAAGCACTTCATTTCCATGCGCGTGGATTGGGCAACGCTGCCATTCCCGGCTCCTTCCCTGCTCCCGCCGAGGACAGCCTGACCCCGAGCAGCTCCTGGGGCTCCCAGTTCCACCCCCGTGGCCAGCTCGGGGGGAGTCACAGCGCTGGGACAGTTTCAGCCCTTTTCCAGGGGCGGTGGAGCTGGGCGAGGTCTCGCAGGTGCTGGGCTCCTGCAGGTTTGGGGAAAAGGTTTTGGTTTGAGGGACAAGAGGGAAAAGGTTTTGGTTTGAGGGACAAACCCCACGAGGTCCCATCTCACAGAGGGATCCATGAGGCCACTTGTTCCCCTGTCCCGTGAGGACAGAGTCCCCTGTCCCGTGAGGACGTGGCCCTGGTGGTGCCCCTGAGCCAGCCCCGGGATTGCTCTGCCCCAGGAACAGCCCCAGATCTCCCCCTCAGCCCCTTCTGCCATCGGGGCAGCCCAGGGGCCATCGCAGCCGCTCTTATGCAGCCCCTCTGCCCTCCTCCCACACACCCAGAGCCCCAGGGCCCATCCCAACCCCAAACCTCCCGTGTGCAGCTGCTCCCAGCCCGCCCCGATGGCTCGGCCGTGCCCAGGGCAGGCTCCGGAGGGTCGGGGGCTGCTGGAGCCGCCCCAGCCGTGCTGGTGAGGGGCAGCAGGGACATCCCCGCCGCCCCCAGCCCCGGGGGGACACAGGGGACACTCAGGACTCAGACACGGCCGCGTTTCACAACTGCCGATGGCTCGGGCTCCCCCCGCCACCACCACCCACACTCGGGGTGTGTTTGCAATGCCGAGTTTGTATCTCCTGCTCATCTCCAGCCGAAGCATTCCTGCTTGTTTACTGGTCCTCTCCCCCAGTCACAGGATCCCAGTCCAGCAGAGGAGCTTTCATTTCCTGGGGACATCTTGCATTCATTAGGGCATGTTGTTATTGACTTACAAGGCTGCTAATTCCCAAGGTCCAATTTAGCCCTCAAAACCACCAACATGTGTGCTGGGGAGTTGCTACATCCCTGCGAGCAGCCAAGTGTGCTCAGCAGGCACAGAGGGAGCCCGGGTTTGAAGCCAGGGAGGTTTGTGCTCTGTGCTCAGGATCCCCGGCGCTGAGGAGCACCTGCGCTGGTGGCTCTGCAGGGGACGCGGCCACCGCGCCAGCCCAAATATTCGCCCTCTGCGAATGGGAAAATCAGATGAAAAGCGGCTGGGGAGATGCTGTGGGGTGACGGGGACACGCCAAGGGGTGACAGGGACAGCAGGACCCCAGGAGCAGCGCTGTGGCTGCTGACACAGGGGCAGGGCCAGGGCTGAGCCGGGCTGGGAGCAGCGGGGGCAGAGCCCCGAGCAGCGAAGCCCAGGCTCGAGGGGTGGCTGAGCTGCACCCGCGACCGCAGATGGGCTCCCAGGCTGGGCCCGGCTTTAGGTGGAACAGGTTCCCTTAACTCCCCATCTGGGGCTATCTGTCCCCGCCTGCGGTGCCCGGGGAGGGCAGGGCCCTGCGCTGCTCCCGCAGCCCCACTGCCCGCAAATTAATCAATATATACATCTAATGTGTAGTGTGGACAGAGCGAGCTTAACCCGGGCCCCCGCGGGCGCTGACTCACCTCAGCGGCGATGAAAGGCTGAAGCAACCCCGNGGCTCCGGGATGCACCTGCAGGAGCAGCTCCGGGCTGGCACCCGCCGCTGTCCCGGGCTGGGCACGGCCTGGGCAGCGCTCCTCGCCCGGCCGAGGATGCGAGACCCTGCTCGGAGGGAAAAGACAGAGCTGGAGCTGCGGGTTCTGCCCCTGCACAGAGCTGGGACCAAGCCCGGCCACACTGCCCCCTTCCCTGACCAGGGTTTGGAGGGTGCTGGGGTGGGATCGCCTTCCCTGAGGCCCCCAGGGTGGCCCAAAAGTCCTTCAGAGAGGAGGGGAAACCATTTCTCTGAGGCTGGGGAGCTGCACAGGTTTTCTGCTCAGGGGCACAGGGATGGCAGCTCTGCCCTGGACCCAGATCCTGACCCTGGACCCCGGGAATGGGCTCCAGGCTGGCCCTGGATCTGGGAATGGGCTCCAGGCTGACCCTGGATATGGGAATGGGCTCCAGGCTGGCCCTGGATATGGGAATGGGCTCCAGGCTGACCCTGGATACGGGAATGGGCTCCAGGCTGGCCCTGGGTCCAGGAATGGGCTCCAGGCTGGCCCTGGATCCAGGAATGGGCTCCAGGCTGGCCCTGGATCTGGGAATGGGCTCCAGGCTGACCCTGGATATGGGAATGGGCTCCAGGCTGACCCTGGATACGGGAATGGGCTCCAGGCTGGCCCTGGGTCCAGGAATGGGCTCCAGGCTGGCCCTGGGTCCAGGAATGGGCTCCAGGCTGGCCCTGGATCCAGGAATGGGCTCCAGGCTGGCCCTGGATATGGGAATGGGCTCCAGGCTGGCCCTGGATCCAGGAATGGGCTCCAGGCTGGCCCTGGATACGGGAATGGGCTCCAGGCTGGCCCTGGATCCAGGAATGGGCTCCAGGCTGGCCCTGCTGTGGGAATGCTGAGGCTCTTTGGGAAATCAGACTCCTGGAGTGCTGCAGGAAAGGTCAGGAGCTGCTCCTGGAGCTCATTACCAGAACCAACCCCAAGAACCCCAGCCCTGGGCTCCTCTGAAACATCAATTCCCAGGTCATGGCTGAGAGGGATGGGGATTCATTACCATGGATTGGGAAAATGCAGATGAAGAGGAGCTCGGGCAGGACAGAGGCACCTCACTGCAGGCAACCTCTAATTAAAAGGTTCAGCTAATTCTTCCCAGGGTTAGGTCACCACTTCACTGCCCCTCAGAGGACTTTGTCCTGGGAAAATCCCAATTCCAGTCACGTGGGTAACTTCAGACCCAGAGAACCACCATCGACACCAGGACAGGGCAACAACCAGAAAGGTCCCTTGGGCATTAAAAATCTACATCTCACCCTTGGAAAAGCACCCCAAAAGCCTTTGGATGGGGATGCACATCTCCAGGTGCAGCAGAGGCTGAGCTGTTCATGGAAATCCAGGAGAGATGGGAGAGAGTCTTCCCAACACAGCCAGTCCTTGAGAAAGCTGGACAGCCCCAAATTGCTTTTAACAGCCTTAAAACAGCAGCTGAAAAATCCAATGGGATCATTTCCTCCTGGACATATGTGGGAACATATTTGTTTTATATCTTGTGAATAAAAAAAAAAAAAGAAATTCCAGGATGTAAATGAGAAGCCAAGAAAGGGGAAGGAAAAAAAAAAAAGAAAAAAAGAAAAAGGGGAGGGGGAAAGAAAGGAAACAAATTTGAACTGGGCCTGTTTTCTGTGCAGTATTAAATCTCCAGCACACAATGAATCATGCAGTCCCCAGCCTAACAAGGAGGACTCCAGAAAGTCTGTAGGATGAAGGAGTCACTGGAGACTCCAAGAAATATGACAGGCTTGCTCCAAAGTGCACAAAAGGTTTTTTTTTTGTGAAGGAGAAAGAAAAGAAAAGGGGAAAAAAAAAAATCTCTGAAATTACAGCCCTACAACAGCTTCATTTGTATAATCCCTCTCGGGGCCAGGGGCTGTTCTGCAGCTCCCAACAAGACCAGCAGCAGCAGACAGAAGCTGAGCACAGGAACAGGGATGTGAACTCCTGTCCCAGATCCAGCGCGTGTGTTTACGGTGGGACAGGGGAGGCCCAGGCCAGGATGAGCCCACAAATCCCAGAGAAGCAGGGCTGGAGTCACCAAACCTGTTCCCTGGCCCCAGGCACCCCGTGTTTACCCACCTCAGCCTGTCTGGGTGCTCCAGCACAGCCCTCACCCCGCGGGGGCACTGCCCCAGCAGCTGCAGATTTTTCCAAGCATCCAACCTCAACCTGCACCTTTGGTTTCCTCTCCTTGGTCAGCAGTGCCCTCCTTGGCGTTGGTGCCTCTTCCCAGCCCTTGTTTCTCCAGCTGTTGCTCCCCCTCCCTTCATTTCTCCCACAGCAGGCTCCCAGTCCCTCCTCTCTTCCGTGGAATTCCAGGAAAAGCCACTTCAACCTCTCCGGTCTGGCCTGGCAGCCTCCAGCCCTGACTTCCCTGCTCGGGGCAGGAGCAGCCCGGGGGAGGCTCCAGCAGCTCTGGCCCAGCCCCTGCAGCCTCTGCCCCTGCTCAGGATGCCCTTCCTGGGGCTGGACATCCTGAGGGATGGGGCTGGAGGAGGATCCCTGCGGGTTCTGACACTGGGTCTGCAGAGAGGGGGCAGGACCCAGAGCTCTCCGGGATCTGAGGAGCCCAGGAGCTCTGGCAGCGACTCCAGCACTTCCAGAGCCCCTGGAAACCAGCAGGGAGCTCCAGCCCTGGGCACAGCAGAGAGCAGAGACCCACGGAGCCACCAAGGCTCCCCAGCCCTGCAGGGATTTAGCTGCTCCTTGGAATCAGCCTCTCCTGCCCCACGGCACAGCAGCACTTCCCTGCCCCTCTCCGGGCTGGAACCTGGGGATCTGCAGCAGTGAGAGGCAGCTGTGGCTCCTGGGGGGACCGACCCCCCCTGCCAGGAGCTCCCTCCCCTCTGTGCCCTGACCAGGAGCAGCCCAGCCCCGAGGGGTTTGGCCAGGGTGAGCCCCAAACCCCGCGGTGCAGAGCAGAGCAATGTCACACCTTGCCTGCTCCCCCAGGCTCCAGAGGGGCCATTCCTCTGTGCAACACGGGGCAGGAGGCATGCACACACCAGCGAGAGCAGGGCAGGGGAAGGAGGGAGCTGCCCTTTTTTGGGTAGAACAGGCTGCAGCAAGCAAAAAATGAATTTGTCACTCAGCTCAGCCCGGCCACTGTTCAGGCAGCAAAGCACTCTCTGGTTTTGCTCCATCCCCACCATCACTGACCCTCCTGGGAGCTCCCTGGAGCGACTTTGATGCAGGATGGATGCACTAAAAACCTGGGGAGGGGCAGAAAGCTCAGCCCTGGGCAAGCACAAGCACAGCAAACTCATTCCTTGGCCTTTCATCTGCTTAATAACACTCTCCGTGGCATCCAGAGAAACCTGGGAATGGCAGAGCTCCTCTAAAGCAGGGATCCACCTTCTGCACAGGCTCCTGGCTGTGCTGGGGCACAGGGAGCTCAGTGGGGACCCTCACCCAGGGGCAGCAGAGCCTGGCACAGCTGCTGTGCCACCAAAGGCCCCCACGGAGCTTCAGCTCTCCTGGGTGGGAAATGGGAAGAATTGTCGCTCTGATAACACCCAAAGGGTTCAGCGCTAGAGAACCCCCTGCAAAAAAACCCACACTGAAGCACAGAAAAGCACCAAAAGTAGTCCCAGTGTCCCTCTGTGGGCACCTCGGAGCGCCTGGCACAGCTGGGCACATCGGAGACCCTGGGATGGGGGACAAACATTTCTCCAAGCGCAGCCCGGACGTGGCTCGGAGAGGAACCCGCGGAGGATGCGGCAGGAGGGCAGCGGGAGGCCCGGGCTGGGGAAGGCGGAGCCGCCGGGAGATGCCCGAGCCAAGGCTGACCTCCGCAGGCCGGCGGCACCATCACAGCCCGGCTGCACCATCACAGCCCGGCTGCTGCCCGAACCCTGCCCGCCGAGCCCAGCCCGAGCTTCCCCCGAGCGCTGCAGCCAGCGCCTTGCCTTGGAGAGCTGCTGGCAGCTGTGTCCACAGCACGCCCAGCATTCGTTCCAGGGCCAGGCTTTCCCTCTGCTGATGTGGGACAAGCCATGCCAAAGGGAGAACAGAGCCCCCAGGACCTTTAGGGTCCTCTCGTGTGCCTCACTGCTCTGCTGCCCACCCCGGCCTGAGTTTACAAGATTTGCTGGGCTGGTGCTGAGGGCACAGGACAAGGCTCCCGTGGGAGCTGAGGAAGCTCCTGGCACAGTTTGATGTGCAGGCACATCCTGCAGGGCCCAGTGTTGGCTCCAGAGTGAATTCTGGGCAGAGACACCCCCGGGCTGGGCACAGACCAGCAGCACAGCAAGGCTGTCAATAAAATCAGGAGTCCAGCACTGATTCCAGCTTGCCCACTACCAACGTTCCCATTCACAGCAGGACACACTCCCAGGAGTTGCTCCCACTGGCAGCTCAGGCTGGTTTTCCCCTCTGTTGCCCCAACTCTCCCGATAAAGCCGGGAGCCTTGGGGCTGCTCTGCGAGCGTGAAGATGCAAAGATCCCTCACCTTTCATCCCCTGTCCAGCCAGGGCAGGGATCCTGCTGGCCTCCCTCCTGGCCTTTCTGCACAGGGGGCTCTGCTGAAGCAGGGGTTTGTCACCCAGTCCTGCAGGAACAATGAGATCAACCCCTGGCAGCAGTGATACCACGGCAGGGCCAGGCAGAGGGGCTGCTCCCCCCCAAACACAGCTTTGCCCCGGGGTCAGGGCTGGGGGCTCACCCCAGGGCACCCAGAGGCAGCTCCTGTGCCCAGGGGAGCTGGAGGGACCCCCAACGATGCCGAGGAGCTCAGCTCTTCCCAGGAACCAGCCCCGACTTGCCTGGGATTCAAGGCCCTCTCTTATCTTCTGCGGCAGCTCGGGCTCGTTGTGAAATCTCCCCACTGGAGATGTTAGCAGCCAGGATTTATGGCTTCTGTAGTTTCCCTTTCATGGCTGCAGCTGGGGAAGCGCTGGCGAGGGATGAAAGGTGCTGCTGGGGAGGGATGGCAGCAGAACACTTCAAAGGCTCCCGAGACACCGAGTGGCGTTAGGAGACTCGGGAGAGCCTTCTCTTCCAGCCATCCAGAACTTCCAGCAGCCTCTCCCTGCTCAAGCACAGCCTTAAAGCCATCTGGAGCCAGAGAGGAGCACCTGCAGCTCAGCTCTGGAGCAGGAGCTGCCCTCAGGAGCCCCCAGCAGGTTTCCCCTCAGCCCCAGCCTGCCCCGAATCCTGCACCCCCAGACAATGAAATGCCAGCAGGCTCAGGCAGGGCAGCAGCCCCCACAAACCCAGAGGTGCCATGGGAAAGATGAGCAAGGTTTGCTTGGAAGGGAAGTCTAGGCTGGAGGGCAAGGCCAGAAGGAGCCTGAGAAGGATTTTGGCCACTGGTGCCCCTGGATCCTGGCCCCCTGGGGCAAGTCACGCTTTGCTCATGTGCATCTTGCACTGCCCGCTGGGACAAAAGGATCTCAGAGCAGAAACTGAGCTGGGCTCTCTCTGTGGTGCCTGCAGGGACCCAGGGACAGCCTCCACCCTGTGAGCAGCCTGCAAGTGTGCAACACTGCCCTCCCCAAGGAACCTCTCAGAGGATTCACCCAAAGGTCACAGCAGCATTATTCCACACTGCTCCTTGGGGGCTCACTCGGGCTCCAAGGCCACAAAAAGCTGGGAAATTAAAGCCCCCCGAAGAAATCTCACCCTGAACACTTCAAACCCACGAAGAAATCACCCTGAACACTTCAAACCCACCCAGCCCATGCATGGAGCCTGCAGGAAATGCTCCTGTGCTGTTGTGGATGTGATTCCTGGGTGAGTGGGTGCAGCAAGATGAAGAGCAACCACTGCCTTAAAAACCCAACCAAACACAGACTGCAGGAACTCCCAGTCCCTACAGGAGCTGTTGCCTGAGGAAATTAAAACTCAGAAGTAGCTGAAGCAGCACACGCCTGCCCACACTTTAAATCCCCAAAAGCAGGAGCTGTAAAAGCTCCCAGCACTTTCCTGCCCTCTGTCCTTGCCTGGGCATCCTGGCTCCCACAGGTGATGCCACCTGGCAGCCAAAGAGCAGCTGAAGCTGCCCAGGTGCCCTGAGTGGCAGAAGGAACAGCACAGGCTCCATTCTCCAGCTGTGCTCCAAACACATCCCTGCAGGAGCCCACTGGTCCATCCAGATGGAAGAGCTCAGCCCTGGGGCTCACAGCTCTGGGACCCTGCTGGAACCTCCCCAGCAGCCAGAGGAGCTGATGAACTGCAGTCACTGTGACCAGCACTGCCAAGAAAAGCCAATTTGTGTGCCTTGTCCTCAAGCAGCCTCCAGGGCAGTGACCTCAGCTCCCCTCCTCACCCCAGGAGGCTCCTGGAGGTGCAGCAGTGCTGGGGCTCACCCAGAGCCACACGTGAGAGTTTGGGCCAGGGCAGGCTCAGCAGCCAAGCTCTGCCCTCCAAAGGGTCCCCCTCAGCTCTCAGAGGGAGATGATTGCAGCTACAGATGGGAAATCACCACCACAATCTTCCAAAGGAAATGATTACTTTGAGTTTTTGAAATTAAACTCACTGAAATGGAAAAAAACCCCACCCAATCAAGGACAGGGGAATAGTTCATCCTACATTTTAACTACCCTGCATTTTCACAACAAATGGGAACAGCCTGCCTGTCACAGACAAGAAATGAACTGAAGAAAGTCAACTCCAGGGATCCAGATCATCCCATTCCTCATTAGGCTCTTCCCAACAAGAGCTTCACCCCCAAACCAACCTCCAAGAGCTGTGCAGGAGCTCCACAGGGCTGCTCACAGGCTCCAGCTCCTCTGCTCTGTGTTTAAAGGCAGCAAAGCCTCTGCTGCAGCTCAAAGCCTCAGGCAGGAAATGGTTCAGGAAGACAACTGGGGGGGTCTTCATCTTCTTCCTGGCATCCCACTGTGGCAGGAGCATCCAGGAGCTGGAGATCCCCTGGGAGAGCTGTGTGCACACAGCAGGACGTGCCCAGAGCAGCTGGGAGAAGCTGCTGGGGCTGCTCTGCCTTGGAAACATCTGCAGAGGCAGCACAAAGGCATGGAAGCAAGGGAGAAGAACAGGAGAAGCTGTGGAGGATGCTGGAGTGGGGAGCCAGGACTGGGCAGGACCAGCTCATGTCCCTCTGCACATTGGGCAGAAGGGAGAAAACTATAAATAAAAATAACATCTGTCTGCTTCTGGGGCTGCTGCCACTGCAAGCCCCACAAGCCCCCAGCAGCCCCATCTCCTCAGGCAGGCCTGGCAATGCTGAGATCAAAGCAGCCCCTGCTGCCCAGCCCTGCCCCAGCTCCCTCCCTGGCAGCCTCTCAAACCTGACTGCCCCCATCAGCATTTTTAATCACTGAGGATCATTTAGACTGAGAACATTGCTGTGCTCTGCACCCAGGGCTCAGCCCCAGCAGTGATTCCTCCTCTCCCCCACACCCCCGTGCATGGACAGGGATGTTTTCACCAGACTCATTAAGAGGAGCAGTATCACTTTAATCAGCCTCTTTAAAATAAGAATTCCCTGTGCAAACTGACAAAGTCATTCCCTAGGCCCTGCCAAGCCCTTTGCTGCAGGCAAAGGAGCTGAGACGTCCCTTAGCATCAATTTTGTTTGTTTATTTATAAAGTTCACATGTTTGATCTTTGTTTAGCAACTGTTTTCATCTCCCTGTCCAGTGGTAAGAACACAGCAGTTCTTCTCTTGAGTCAAAGAATCCTGAGTTCTCTTTTCCCAGCTCTGGAAAGCTGCAGCCTGGAGAGCTGAGCCCAGGGCTGCTCCCTGTCCCAGCACAGGCCAGGCTCTGGCTGTCCCCTGAAATTAAAGCTTTTCATTAATTACCTCGTGACTGACTCACCTCCATGGCTGGGATTGCTTTTAAACGTTGCCATCACGACCCCAGCTTGCTCAGTCCCAGCTTTGGGCAGTCCTGCAGAAACTCTTAACCCAGCTGAAAACACTTGGGCACTGCCAGAGCTGCTGCATTAAATTTGAAAGCAAAAGACAGCAGAGAAATCCATCTGAAACTCAGAACAAGAGCTCTGACTTGCAGGAATTCTGTAATGGGATCAATTCAATCTCAACTCCTGAGATGGCCACTCAGGGGATAAAGCTGAACCAAACTTGAGATATTTTTTGATGTCTTCTTAATCAAATCTCACACATCTCTGAAAACCTGTATTACACAGAAAAACAAGCTACCAGGATCTGTTCTGAACTTTCCACTGAAAACCTGAAAAAACCCTCACTTCTCCTGAAGAAATTGTGAAAAGTCATTACTTCTCAACTTTTTCTTAATTTGAAGGAAGTTCTAAATCTTCAGGGGCACCACAGCTGGTTACAATGTTAGAAATAACACCAATTCTGCCTTAAATCACATCACCACTAAAAAAACCCTAAACCTGAAGGCCAAAAATGGAGAATATAATTACTAAAAAACTGTGTTGTGCAGTTCAGCCCTGCAGTCCTGGATTACACACGAAATCTTCAGAAATAAGAGAAAGATCTGCTTGGTAGTGAAAATATAATTTTATTTAACAATAGCTGCCAGCAGTATACTGGTATATCTGTAAAAGATGTTCCAGAAAGTGAAAGACAAAAGCAAACTACAACAAATTGTATCAACTCTTCAAGTATTTCTGCAAACCACGCTCCAATCCTTGGTGTCCTGTCTTGGGAGTCTCCATCCCCTCCTCCTGCTCCCACCCTCTCCAGAAACAAAATCCCAGAGTTGGTGGCACAGGGGCTGAGGCTGATGGAGCATTTCTCACTTGGGTCCCAGCCTGCTCCTGACAAACAGCCCTGGATGTGTTCAGGTGAGTGGCAAAGGGAGCCCAGCAGAGCTGGCTGCACCTCCCCACGTTTTGTTCTGCACCCAGATAGGCATCGGTGGGTTTGGCTCCAGCAGCTCCCATTTATTCCTGTCTGTGCTCCTTTGATACCAAATGCTAATTTGCTGCTTTAGCATAAAAATGTGATTACATCTCTCTCCTTATCACGCAGCTCTCGAGCAGTTTGGACGTGCCCAGTGGGGAGCAAACACTGATTTTATGGGAAAATGCAAAGGTGCAAGCTGGGACTGCCCGTGTGGGACATGAAGGGAAGCTGGGGAAGGCAGGGAATTGCTCCACAAATCCCTCTTCTTCAACAGGCAAGGGATCCACAGCAGGGATCTCTTCAAGAAGGAAAGCTTTGTTAAGGGGAAAAATTAAAATAATGCACCCAGGATGAGCTGTTCTCCCACACAAAAACAGGGTGCAGGTGATGGATTTTCCCTTTGTGTTCAGGAAACACACAAGTCACCTGTTTTAATGCGAATTTAAGCATATTTCAGCTTGAGAATAAAGTAAGTTATTCAGCATGCTAATACATGCAACCAACTTGCAAACTGGAATGCCTACTTGAAAGGGTAACTGCTGTTTTTAAATTGGAGAAGGGGCTAGAAGCAGCATTTTAAATTTAAACAGGGGGTAGATTAATTGCTGTTTGATGAAATTAAAAATGCATTTAAAGATCAGATTGTAAACAAGTTGACAGAAGTCAAGAATTTACATAGTTATGAAAGGGCTTTTTTTTAATTAGTGTGGAGCTGGTGATTGGGGCCAGATGAAAGTGCTCTGCCCACACCAGACGCTGCCTTTGCCCGCTGCTCTGCAGGGATCACCTAGGGAGCTGGGAGCTGCCCCTCTCACAGATTGCTGCTCCCTCACCCAGCCAGGAGGGGCTGGGCAGCTCCTGCCACAACAAACCTGCAGCAGGAAGCCTGGAAGACACCCGGGCCAGTTGGCAGGGCTGGGGCTGGCTGGAATTCCAGCTCGGAGCCCAGATAAGGAATCCGCTGGGCACAGCCTGAGCTCTGTTTACAAGCTCTGGACAAGCTCTCAGACACAATTAAAACTCTGAGGGAGAAGGAGCATGGTTTGAAGGCTGCCTGAACAGCAGAGGGACTGGATTATCTCCAGAAGAAGCCAGAGCTGGTGTTGAAGGAGGTGGGGGCTGCTTGCTGGCTGTGGGTGCCCTGCACTCTGCCCTGCAGGGAGAATTCCCTGGGAAAGGGAGCACAGCCTGACTCCTACAGCCACACCAACAATTCCAAGGGCCATCCTGATCTGCTCTGCAAAGGAGAGCTAAAAATCTTCAGAGATCTGCCCAGGAGCACGTGCTCCCTCCAGCTTTGTGACCTCTGGGATGGCCAAGAGCACCAAACCGAGGAGGGCAGGGCTGGGGGTTCCACCCCATTAAAAATGCTGTGATCTAAATCCAAAAGTGATTCCTTCTTCTGGCTGTCACCTTGTAGCAGAGACTGAAGCCCTGCAGAGGATTGGGGAACTCTGTTCAGGAGGGGAAGGTGACATTAGAATACAGCAATTGTTAAAGGGCTACAGTTCAGCTTCTCCTAACCAGGTCACTGCCCAGGATTTTCCCTCTGTGCTCAAACATTCCTGTAAGAAATCAGAGCAGGGCTGCAGTGGATCTAAGAGAGTTGCCTTTGCAGGAGATGTGACAGGATTGCTAAGTGCCTTTGTATTGGAACTCTAGCTCTAGGAAGGCAAGGCACCATAAGCCAGGTATACAAATATGGATCTGGTCCTCTACCTCTTCTATGTTGAAATAACTCCAGGGTACATAAAGTAGCAAAAGCAGGATGCTTAGAAAAGTCAGGCTGGTTTTCAGAAAGCCAGTGCTTACCAAAAAAAAAAAAAAAAGAAAAAAAAAGGAAAAAAAAAATTAGTGTATAAAAGTGTTCATGTGAGCATTTCCACGTTATTGCAGAATGTTAAATATTCCAAGAACAACCTAGCAGGAATAGCACTTTCCAGCTTCTAAAATCAGTTAAATATAAAAGTATCTTTACAAAAAAATAGGCATATAAGTCTAGCATTCTTTGGAGTTGTTTATGATGGTCTTTTAAAAATAACCTAGCAGTTTATTTCGTGCATCAAAACCATTAATTTTAAACAACAAAACTATTCCCTGGTTTAGAAACATTTGAAAATTGCTTTTAAAAAAATTGTAGTGCTATTCCTCAGTGTTGCTGTAAAAAGATTTCAGTATAGTAGTGCAATGATTATGAGTATGCAAAACTGCAGTCCAGGTGCACAGAAACAATTGGGATAAATTCAATGGAAAGGACTGGATTCCACCACCATTGCTCTACAAAATTCCCAGATTTCCTTTCAGGAAAAAACCCAAACTACTATCATTTAAGGCAAATGTTCTCTTTAAAGGCCACTTTAGCTTTCCTAAGGGAAGGAGGGGCATTCCAAAGGTCCCATATTTCAAGGCTCTCAGTCCATTTTGCATCACTCATCATTGCACTGCTATTCCCCACCCAGAGTTAGGACACTACAGTTTCCATGGACTTGGGCTATGACAGAACAGATTTGAAAGTAAAAATCACCAAAAAGACCTATACAAAACAAAAAGGCTCTTAACTACCAAAAAGAAAGCCACTTGCAATTCTTAAGGTGAACAGAGGGCAGCTCCCAACTCTGCAGTTTGCTGATGGTAAATCCTGACAAACATTTGTTTGCTGCAACTCAAAATTCAGACAATGCAGGGGTTTAAATCTCCTCAAGCTCTTGAAGACACAACAAACATCAACTGTGAGCTCTGAGCTTCCAGCCCCAGCTCTCAAGCCTGGATTCAAAGCTCCCTGATGCTGAGGTCATTCAAATCCAAGGTTCACATTGAGTCCATTCTCAACCATTATCATGACTTCAAATCCAAGAGATTTAAAAAAAAAAAATACAACCAAACAAACCAACAAAACAATGCCAAATATTTTGCAAATGGCTCTTTTGGACACTAAGTTCCCTTCTCTATGTAAATAGGATAGACAAGCAGGTACAGTTCAGTGTGTCACAGGTACGACAGGTGTGTACAGATCTTCTGGAAAAACAATAAATTCCAAAATACATAAATATTCCTTGTACCATACAGTGAGACAGGATCCTAAACCAATTCCTGGACAAATCATGGACCAAATGTTTACAGAGAAAAGCAGCAGGGGCAAGACAACCCTTCCCACTGAAGGATCCAGAGTCACCCCAGTGCAACGGGAACACGACTGCATCGATCACACTCAAAGGCTGGGGAGGAGGGCAGGAAATACAAGTAATTAAGTCTGCAAACTTTAGATAATTACTGTACCTGGTCTATCCACCGTGACTTGGAGTAACTGGGAGTTCATGCAAAACCCAATTGCTATCTGATATGAAAAGAGCAGTCTGTTAGAAGCATTGTTAGGGATATGCAGGACGTCAGCCTTTGCAAGTGCTGATTACTTGGTGAGTCTCTTGGCTACATCACTGTAAGCTATTTCAATCTCCTTGTCTCCAGGACAGGTGTTGGTGAACTCATCCCTGCTGTAAGCATTTGTCAGGTATCTCCAGATCCCTGTCATCTCCTTGGGAATCTCGAAGTTGCGGTATTTTTTGGCCACCACCTGGAATGAAATAATTACGTTATGAATTTGTGTCCTTCACTTAAACCATTTTTCCAGCCCTGGTCGCTCTCTTGTGAAGTTATCCTTCCAACTTGGACACTAGGAATGACTCCTGGAGTTTGCAGAGGCTGCTCCTGAGGGATGCTCCTGCCTCACTGCCTCTGGGGCTGTCCTCACCCTGGGAAACTCTTCTGCAGCCAGGCAGAAACTGAGCCTGTGGCTCCATCTGCAGTGCAGAGCTGGCACAGAGCACTGCAGGCAGGGGCAGGAATTCAACCACACTGATGTGGGCACATCTGCACTCCTGTGGTTCTCCCAGGCTGCCTCTGCCAAGATTCCAGCTTGGGGTTTTAATACAATGCCTTTATTTCCCACTGTGTCCCTTTGTTCTGGAGCAGTTTGCTCTACAGAAGTGAGCAGACACTCACTCCAGCTCACCTGATCTTCCTCCTTCCTGTGAGCTCCCTGAGACCACGGGCTCAGTGCAGGGAATGTGGTTTGGCTCCTGCCATTAAAATCCTCTGCTGCCCAACCTGCCCCAAACCCCTGAGTGCCCCGCACAACTTCAGCTGTTACCCTTACAGACAAACCCAAACTAACTGTGCTCAGGCACAGCACAAACCATAAATACTTTCTGCTGCTTTTTCCCTTGCAACCCCCCAGGTTTTACCTTGACAATGTGCAGTTTGGGCAGCAGGTTGCAGTCAGCCAAGGTCATCTCGTTGCCATCCAGGAACTTGCGGCTGGACACGGGGACATCCTCCAGGCTGTTCTCGTCGATCTCGTCAGGGAGGGGGGAGTTCAGGTACTCATCCAGCTTCTGCAGGGTTTTCAAGAGGCCACGTTCTAAGGCTGCACAGGAAGGGATGATGGCAAACCAAATATTAAATTGAGACTGGCAGCAGATCTGAAATACAAACCCTTCCAGGAACGCTGAAGGGTTTGTAACCCTTGGTCAGTTTTTGTGGCCACAGCACTGCTGGAGCTGCCTCTGTGCTCATCACAACAATGGAACTGGACCAGAACCTCTTTAAATATCCCACACATGCAGGTTATTTAAAAGCTGGCTAATACAGGAGCGTGCACTAATTTAAAACACTGTAAGACTGCCCACAAGGGTTTATTTTTGGTTTAAAAAGTGGCTTATGTCACTCTCTTAAGACTGTGCCTAACTGGCTTAAACTGATTAGAATTAAGCTATGCTGGGGTTTATATACATTTAAACATAATCTGTTTAATGTCACATGCTCAGCAAAGAGCCCAAACCCAGAGCAGCCAGGCTGGTGCTGGAATGCAGCAGGATGTGGAATGCAAGGGCAGGTTTATGGAAGGCAGCAGCAGAGGGCAGCACACCCCAGAAAATTCCCCTTTATCTCCCAACTCTACAAATATTTTGCACCTCTCCCTTTGAAATGCAGCAGAAAGGAATCCTGATTCCCTGAGTTTGGTTTTTCCTCCAAGTATCTTGAGGACAAAATTGATTTGTACTGAACTACTTAAAGGCCCAGCTGTGAGTTCTTTACCACTTATTGATCCCTCATGTGAAATCTCCTCTTTTCCCTCCACACAGAAAGGTTTTAATCCTTTAATGGAAGTGACAGAAACTATGCTTAGCTCAGAACTCTGGATGGGAGCCCTCAGTCTTAGAGAGGTGAAATAATAGCAGCAGATGCACAGAAATTCAACCACTGGGGCATGACACAAACTCTGCCTGAAGTTTGCTTCTGGCTGTTGAAATATTTCTCCCTCATTCAGGAGTTCTGAGGGACTCTTGCACAGAGAAGATTCAGTGCCAGGGATATTTAGGAACCATGCACTGAAATTCTGATTGAACTGAAGTTCTCTTTCAAATGTTGAAATCTTTGACATTAAATTTAAATAAAATTTATTTCATGAGACTCTCAAGTGTCTCATGACAGGGAGACACTTCCCACAAAGGTGCTCTGACAAACACAAGACAGGGAAAGCAGGAGTGCACTGTCCCCCCAGTGACCCACCTTCATTAGCTTCTGGTCTAGAGTTCTTGATAAATGCAGAAAATTTGGCAAATATATCCATTCCAGCAGTGTTGGATTCTGGATGCTTTGGTGAGAGTTTCAGGTACCTGAAAAGCAGCAAGGAGCAGATCTCCAGCACATTTAGCAGAACAGTGCTCATTATCTATTAACTGGCAAAAAATGGCACTTTGTTACTAATTCATCCTTTCCCAGACTTGCTCTGGGGTGTAGGATCACACACCAAGGGTTTCAAAGCCAGCACTTTGCAGGAGGACACCAAAGCACATCCCTGCTTCCTGAGTCAGACATTTGGTACCAGCAGAGTGTCTGAGGCAGCCCAGGGGCACCAGAGCTCCCTCAATCCACTGCTGCCAAGGGGGAAAATCACAGAGCTGTAAGCAAAATGCAGGGTTTAATTTCCATTAACAGCAGGGAATGATGGCCTCCACATCTTTCAACAAAAGCCTGAAGTTTTGCCATGCTAAAAAGACAAAACAGTTCAGTCTGCTAAAGGCAGTGTCTGGAGCTGCCTGCCAGCTGAGGAGTAGGAAGCCAAGAGGCTGGAGAAAGTTTGGACACATTAAACACATTCTCACTAGAGTTTAGGACTAAGTTCTGTACAGCAGACTCATCTTCATTTGCATTAGCTGGACACAAATGTGCCTGTCACCAAAAGGAAGAGTTTGAAAGTGCAGAAAGGATGACCTGGGTATACAAAGGATAATTTAGAAATTATCTTAAAGAGAAAAAAGGTTTTGATATAAAGATGAGGGAGCTGAGGGGAGGAAGGTATGACAAGCAAGAACTACCTTCAGGTCTTTATATTGATGCTGAAGAACATCTTAATTAGGGCAGAACCCCCCTGTGAGAACTGTGTCTATCTGAGGTGACAAATTATCAGTTTAACACTTACTTGGGTGGGGCCAGAACATCCTCCAGGAACTCTTCAATCTTGTTCACATCTGTTCTCACTTCCCCGTTATAAGTGATGAAGGGTGGGTGAGTGCCTGGGGCCAGATTCTGAAGGTCTGCTGGTTTCCTGGGGTGACATGCAAACCCATAAAGAGTAAGCAGGGGACAAAATTTCATTGCTACAACCACAAAAGCACTGCTGAGGTTTTCACATCCTCAGTTTTAAATAGACACCACCACATTTATTCCTAAAAAGTGAGCTAACAACTAAACATTTTGAATACACCTGCTAACAATTAATTTAAAACAATTAAAACCAATTTCCTCCTACCTCTGGCTGTGTTTATTCTCAAGCCAATACAGCAGAGGAGGGATATCTAAACACACACACCACAGGAGCACTCTCCCTCTTTCCCCAGCCCTACAGGACAGTTATATATAGCATAATCTGGGCTAATCCTCCCCCCTCACACAGAGCTGCTCTGCAAAGAAGCAATTCTGACAAATAAACCATTTATTATGTGCCATGGGAGTTTGGCTCCAGGCAGGCTGACAGATGCTTGAACATCCTGGTTAAAATTATGCTTCAGTTCCCCCCAGAGAAAAAAGGTATTTACAAACAAGAGCAGCACACCTGGGAGAGGAATCCCCACTTTAGGATTAGACATGAGAGAAACAGCAAACAGCTGGACCCCTCAGCCATTTCTAACTCCATTTCTAACTCACATTTCCCTCAGGCAGAGCAGAGCAGCCTGGCCACCACCTCCTGCTGGCCCAGCAACAACAAACACTGGCCCAGCTGAAAGCCCAGCCAAGGTAAAGCTGCCCCTTGGTTCCTGCTGGAACAAACCCAGACTGGACCATAACCCTGGGCTGGGACTGAGCCCTGGCCAGCGTGGCCACCCTGCTGAGGTGCATGCAGGAACTGCATCTACTGGAAACTGCAACTGCAGTTCCAGAAATCCTCCTGACAACACCAGACAGGGAAACTCAGCTGGTGACATCCCCAAAGCCAGTCCTGCAGGGGAATGTGAGAGCAGCTGGGCTCTGAACCGAGCCTGCCTTGCAATCCATCTTGTTTTCCATTTCTTACAAAACTAACAACTGCCAGAATTTCATGTCCTGCCCACTGCTGCCCCTTTTACAGAGCCAAAGTGTGCTTACTTGTAAGACTGAAGGAGAAAAGTGATTTTCATACTCTACCCTGCTTTAAGCCAGGGATGGAAACCATATGAATACAAGAATTTCACTTTTCTCAATTTTTAAGCTTCTGAGAAGTTATTTCTCACTAAGAGTTGCCACCACTCTCTCACTTTTAGGATTTCATGGGTAATGCTTTAAGTAGCTTAACACTTCATTTAAATACAGCTTTGTAACTCCCAACAATTACAGGAAGTCATCGTGGCTCCCTTCCAGTTCCCCATGCTGGCCAGATAAAATTCCTCAAAAGGAATGTTACTTTAAAAACAAACAGGGACAAGACCACTGGATCTGCAGGAATACTGTCAAAGGCAAGCTTTAGTTCAGAAACAGATTATCCCAAGGAACTAAGCAAAGAAGCTTTCCAAAGAACCAGAGTGCATCTCAGAGCACTTTATTCATCCAGTCAGACCACCTGGATCTTTCAGGAGAAGGAAAGCAGGGATAAGCCCAGGCCCAAACACAGCTCAGGGTTTGACTTCCAGTTTGCTGCTGCTGCCAGGAGATTCTGCACAAGCCCTTGGAGCACAAACACACAGGAACAGCCTTACAAGGCCCAGAGTACAAATTCCCTTAACAGTCAAACAAGAAGGCAATTAATGTAACAGTGAAGTTTTACTTCAGAGATAAAGCTGGAGAGCTAAAAAAACAAACCAAACCCAAACACAACCCCCTTCTGTAACCACTCCAAAGAATTCCAGGCTGGTTTGTGCCTACCCCAACGTTTACCAGGGGTTTTGGAGGCAGGGCCACACGAATTATCTGCCAGAGTTAAGGTGTAAACACCTCATGGCTTTCCACAAACCAGAATAGTAATTAGCATGCAAATTATTCCTTGTAGAGCAGACAAAACCCAGGCCCCAAATGTAACACATTTATAAATTACACAATTACTGCACTGAGGATCTGAAGAGGGACATGGGGAGAAGTCAGCACTAAACCCCCAGTTGCTCAGCAGTGTGAAATACTGAAGTTGGATTCATCTCTGGGTGGTCTTTATTTAATATTTCATATTGTTATTGAAGCTTTGCCTGTCAAAGGAACTGCAAAACCTCCAAATGAAGATGCTGCACGCAGGATTTCAGCACTCAGCTGAAGGCAAGCTGGCCCTGAGTGCTGTTCCAAGCCCAACAAATGGTTTGTGCAGCTCTGCCCAGGCTCCAGAAGCAGCCAGAGCTCTGGGCACTGAACTGCTGCTGCCCAGGAGGGAAGAAAGGAGCCTCTGTGTGCCCAGAGAGAAGCAAGAAATGCCTGCCTCCTTGCAGAGGGTGGGACTGCCCTGCTGCCCTGCCCTGTGTGTGGAGAGCAGGGCTGGGAACCCAGAATGTGCCTTTGTCAGCCCAGAGCTGGAGGGGGGCACAGGGCACAGCTGGGCACAGCTGGCTCACATTTTCCTGTCCCAAGCCCCTCACTTGTGAACTTTTGTACCACCCATGACCTTTGCAGCCTCACAAACACACAGCACTGGCCTGGCTGCTGGGCAGCAGTGATGTCAGTGCAAAGCTTTCTTCTGGTTTTGGCCAACAAAAGAAACCCAGTTGTTTAAAACAACTCCTGCTCTGCTCCTGGAGTTTGTGTCTAACAGGAACAAAGAGCAGAGGAGAGAATTGGCTTGAAGGATGTGCTCAGAAAAGCAGTTTCTTGTGGCAATATTAAGGCACCACCCTTGCATCTATTTTCATTCTGGTAGTGATAACAAGGGGAAACTTGATATCAAACATTTCTTATTAAGCCCTTAGCTGGATGTGATGTTCTGCAAGCTGCTCTGCCACTGGGTATTGATCAATCCACAGTGTTACAGTTGTATTTATGGACATCTAAATAAAGTCTAAAAGGAATTAAGTTTGTATTAATATCTATTCCAATCTGAATCAGCTTCAGGGGTCCTTTGTCTCCTTTCCCAGAGAACCCCTTCAGTGCACAACACAAAGGTGGTTTATTTGACCTATCCCCCTGCAGATCTTTAATTTTGCACTTATTTTGTGTTTTCCCCTCCTCAACAGAAAAAAAAACCAAACCCAAACCTGAAAGAAAGCTTTCCTTGTTTAAGGAAGGTCAACTTTAAACATCTGCAACCAATTTATATGCTAAAAGTTAGTCTTACATCCCATTCCCCCATCCAATTAACTCCAAGTTGCCAAGGGGACACAAAAATAAAGCCAATTCATCAGGAATATTTGGCATTTTAATGATATCTAAACTGCTTCAGCAGTAAAAAGCCTCCCAAGCCTGAAATATCTCTGTCCACCTCCTCCTCCTGCCCACCCCAGTAACTGCAGTGGGTTAAACAACCCCATCATTAAAGGAAAAGGAAATCCCAGACTCCAGGAGCCCACAAGCTCTGCTCCTGAGCCTGCACAAAGCACAGGCAGGGCTTGGTGGAAGGTGTGACACCTTTGCTTTATGGGGCTGTGTGCAGGGAAATCCCACCCTGGCCAGAAAAGCTCCTGGAGCAGCTCCAAATGCCCCTGAGCTGACAAAGGCTGCTTTCTGTCCTCACCACACCTGGAAGGTTTTAACTCTGGGAGTTTCAACTTCAGGGATTTTCAAAACCCAAACAAGTCACCTCCCTCAAAAATCCCCACAGGAGGTTCAGTCCAGCAGGGTGATTTCTCCCTTCTAGGCTGGATCCAGGGCAGAACACTGTTTCTGTTGGCTTTATTCCTGAAATTCAGGTTTGGAGGCACTGGCAGCCTCCCCTCTCTGCAGAGCTGTGACCAACAGAGTTTTCCATCAGTGCTGGGAAAACATGACTTCACACCCAAAGCAAACACAAGGCCCCTGCTGAATTTAGCTCT
The DNA here is from genome assembly GCA_013400255.1 of Sitta europaea. NCBI lineage: Eukaryota > Metazoa > Chordata > Aves > Passeriformes > Sittidae > Sitta > Sitta europaea. Next base: position 52,924 of record VXBS01008478.1, on the reverse strand, counting down.
TTCATAAAAAAGAATGCCCAGCCTGAGGAAATTAAGACTCCTGGATTCACTTCTCCCTGTTTTTAGCCACCAAGGTACTCATTTCATAGAGGTGACACCATCATGACTTATCTGGTTGACAGTGAACAAAGGCAGAATATTCTACATTTTATTCCTACCCATTTCACATGGATTTACCTCATGGGCAGGTATTTTCATTATTATTGCACAATAACCAAAATGATCCTAAAAACATTAAGAAAAGGAGGAGGCTGCACATTGTCTGTGACAATTATCCATCCCTGGAGATTTGACCAGAAGAGGGTGGTTGACTTCAAAATATCCATCTGATATGAAGTCAGCAAAGGAAGAGTCAATATTCAGCTACAAAAGACTTTGTGTGAGTTTTACACAAGAGCATCACTGAACAGATTCATGAGAACTTACCAGACCCATTACTTTTGGTTAAACCATCAAGGAATGCACCATTTACAACGACACATTTTCATTTCAGACAAGCAGCCTGTAAGCCATAAAAGCTCTGTCCCACCAAGGCTGCTGAACTCTTGGTGGCCCAATAAATGAGTTCTCACCTCTTCAGGTCCACTGTGGTGACACTGAACACGACTCCCTTGAGCCACAGGATCATGAAGAGTCTCTGGGAGAAGGGGCAGTTCCCGATGCTCTCGCCATCACTGCCAGCCTGCAGAGAGAGCACAGCATGACTGTGGGCAGGGCTGGCCCAGCCTCCTCCCAGAGCCACAGCTGGAGGAGAACACAGCCCCACTGAGGCTGCCACACCTGGGAGGCTGTGGCCTGGCCTGGCCTGCAGCTGCTCCAAAGGAGCACAGAGATATTGCAGCTCTCTTGGACCTGATCATCTCTGGGCAGCCACACACCTGATGGCACTGCTCCTGTGGCAATGCTGCTCTTCATTGGTCTTTCTCCTTTCTTCTCCAAGGCAGGGCTAATTAATTAGAGTCATCTTCCAGCTCAGTGCCTCTATCTCTCCCTGTGCAGTGCTCCAGGGAGCCAACTGCAGCCAGGAACTGAGAATTGATTGTACTGCAGGTGTTGTGGGGAAAGACATAACTGTGAGTACATAGAGACTTCACTGACAATTAAATAATATCCCAAAGCCACTTTTTATAGGCAATTTATCAATCAGCCTTTGTCCCAGCACAACAAAGGCCCATTAGAAAGCAGCAGTGAGCTGCCCAGTGATAGCACACATCTCATCATCGTTCTGACAATGAAGGATGCATTGCTGAGGTGGAAAATTTTAGTTTTTACTGGGCTACAATGAGGCACTGGAAACCTTTGTTATAAAATTCAATCCTTTGAGAATTGGTTCAGTATTTAAAGCAGCCACATATGTCAGATTATCCTGACATGTACTTTGTAGTAGATGAGTTTCAATGGATTGTGCTTATTATTATTATTATTAGAGTCCTTCCCAGAGTGATTTTCACCAGTGCAATTCTCAAAGCCTGGCCAGTTCTTTCATCATCACAGAGAGGAGAATTCAGAGAGACTTTGCAAGTTAAGAAGAGTAACAGCAGGATTTCCAAAGCCCAGGAAAATAGGAAGTTTTTCAGTGAAACTGTCTCAAATTCAGAAAGCTGTTTGATTTTTTGTAAAGTCACGGGGCCTTTGCAGATAAAGCCCAGTCTCTTTAACAGCTGTTGAGGATTTATAAATTAATTAATGTTCCTACAGCTAATGGACTCATTTAGGCAAGTGTCTCTGCTGTCAGAGTTTCCAAAGTAGATACAGACAGTTTTCCTCAAAGCTTTATTAGTGTCATTAATGAAGACTTGAAAGAGAAAGGAAGATGTTATTCTGCCATAAATTACAAAACTCCCTGCTTAACCTTTGTCAGGAGAGTCAAACCTGCAGCAGGTCGTTGTCAATGGATTACCTCTGCCTTGTGGCTGCTCAGGAGGCTCCAGCAGAGGCTGCTCAGAGCCAGGGTGGGCTCTGCTCTGCCCCTGAGGATCCAGCCCTGCCCCAGCAGTGGCTCCAGCTGCCCTCTCCATCCTGCAGGTTAAAATTTAACCAGCACTGTCCCTGCACACATTCCAGCAATTCCCTCCACAGTGACATCCCCGTGTTTACACTGGGACTGACATTTCCTACAGGTAAATTACAGATTCAAGTTCGCCTGCTTTTTCTGCTGCCACGTGTCAGATCTCATCCACCTTTGGAAAAAAGGGATTGAAAAGGACAACACTGCATCCCAGCTAAGGAAAATACATGTTTTGGACTGGCCAGGGTAAGTCATGCTTTGAAGCAGAAATAATTCTTTGACTCAGAATTGATCTGAGTCTTCAAACTTCAAGCAAAGCCTGAATTTCACTGCAGTAGCAGCACAGGCTGAAATCCCCATCCCATTAGACTCCACTTGGCCCACTGGAATCCAAACCAAATCCACTCTAAAATCAGAGAACTGCACAAAAAATTGTTCAAAATTTCAGGCATAGCACTGACCTGTGGCTTTCATTAAGGTCCCAGATCCTAAGCCAAAATCAAAGGGACCAAAAAGGGTCAAATGCATTTATTTATCCCAATCCTGTCCTTCTCTCCCAACACAAGTGCAGCATTCAGAGTGAACAACTAACCAACAGCATCTGCTGCAGTTTAAGACAGGCTTTTTGGATTATTTGAGGCAGAAGAGGGGATTAGAGCCCAGAAACAGTGCTCTGAACAAACCCTCCAAGCCCAAGAGCCCAAAGGGAGCCCAGACTCTTCTGTCTGCAAACGCCTGTCCCACTTCTGCTCCAAAAAGTCCCAAGTTATTCTGAGCACACACTGGAAAAGGAATGCACTCAGAATGCCAAGAAACTCTGGCTCCAGTGCTCTGGAGCCAAGGAATTCTGCTCTGTAACTGCTTGCCCCAGAGGCCCATGCTGAGTCTGGGGTGGATGCTCCAGCTCTGGAGTCTCCCTCCATCCAGGGGATCTCTTCCCAGGGTCCTGCTCCTGCAAGGGTCACTCCTGGCTCTGATTTTCTCTGCTAGAACAGAGCTGTGCTGGCAGTAAACTCTAAACTTCACATATTACAAGAATATTCTGAAATCTGCTTTGTCATGCAGGGGTTAATCACAGGATAATTGTTGTTTGTTGTCGTCTTGCCTTTGAATTCAGGCCATAAAATTCCAGGATATCTTCGGTGTCTAATCCTCATCACCATCAGAACAAAGCAAATATTAAATATTGACTTCTTTGCACTAACTTCAGCACAGGTTCTCTGTTATTTAACAAGGTTATAGTCCTTCTATACTGAGAAGCTTTGGGGTTTTATTTCAAATTCTTTTAAAAACCAGTCTATACCAGTAATATTGGTAATATTGCTAATGCCAAACTGCAGCTGGGGCTAATTTCCAGTTCTACCATCACCCACTGAAGGACATGTATTCAAAACCCTCACTATATATCTAATTACACTGAATTTCAGGTTTTCAGCTGTAGGGACTAAGATCAGACAGAGGAAAAGTGCCACACCTCTCACACAGTGAGGAAATAGGGAATTTTTCACTTGTGTTCACTTCACTGAATCCAGAAAAACTTCTGAAAGGTGGCAAAAAGGACCTTGTTCACTGCAAGACGTGGCACAGGGAGAGCAGAGCACACACCCACCACAGCACTGCTCTGCAGCCCTCTAGGAAAACAAATAAAGCTATTTTTAAAGGAATGCTCAATAAGAAAGGAAGTTCAAACAGGAATGGGAGAGTTCCAGGGCAGTACCAGGGAGCAGCTGCTCATTGAGCAGTCAGCCTGCTTTCTCACAGCCACAGTGAAATCCTGGCAATTCCCAGTGCCCAGCAGAGTGCAGCCCTTTGGGAAGGGAGAAACCCCCAAAAAACCCAAAAAAACCCCCAAAAACCCCATGGTCTGCCCTCCTCCCTTTCTCTTCCCCTGAGCAGTGATTTCATTCAAATGAGACTGTTCTTCCAAAAAAGCAAAGCCCTAGAGAGTACAAGGAATCAAACATCTGTTTGAGTGGCTGAACAAGCTAAGGGAAGGGAAAAAGAATGCATTTAAATTGTGAAATGTTTGTCTTTACAGCTGCATAAAAATTAACCTGAGTCCTGACACGAGAACCTGCTTGGATTTACTTTAGCAAAGGAGTGCTGAAGTTTATTGCAAGACTAACAGAAAGGCAGACAAGCAAAGAAACATTTAATGGTCACAAAACCCTTCTTCTACAGCCCAGATCTGAGAATTCTAGAAATCCTTGGCCCCAAAGACTTCTGCAAAATTGTTTCAAATATTAACCAGTTAAAAGGAGCCCACTACAAGTTGCCCAAAATGGATCAAATCACTGTAGAAAAATAATAAAGTCAAAGTGCATCTGATGAGCAATGTAATACAGCTCAGTCTCTGCCTGCAAAAAAAAAAACAAAAGGAAAGGGCAGAACACCAGAAAACCATTTCTTAATTTACCCAAAACCCTCCAGGGAATTTCTCCCAGATCTGCCATGTACAGAAGTTTGGATGAAGAGTGAGAAAGACTTTTTAGAAGCAGCTCACAAAATACCTTTCACCAAAGACAACTGCAGCACCAAGGAAATCCCCACTCTGCAGGAAATCTGCATCTGCAAAGTCCAGAAGAATAATGTTCCAGCCAATAAAGAGAGTGGGGCAAAGTGAAAATGAATGAGAGGATACATTCAAATTCTGAACTCAGTAATCTTGAAATATATCTTGAGTTCTATCAAAAACCCAAACCTGCTGAGAAAACTGCCTGAGCAACCCAGCATGCTGCAAAGCCATTGCCCCAAACCAGCAGATACCAATCAATTCTGCATGCCTAACGAGCAGTAAGCTCACTCCAAAACTGAGTAATTAATAATAATCCTGTAAGGATTACTGTTTTGAGAGGAAATGCTTTAAGGTGAGCTAACAAAGCCATTCAAGGGCTGAGCTGAAGGAGCAGAGGACACAGAGGAGTGGTTTGATGTCCCCCACAATTTGGGTCAGCCCAAATCCCTGGACCTTTCTCTTGCCCAGCTGAACAGACAGAATTCCCTGGTGCTGACTGAGGGTGGAAACCTCACAGCCATGGAGGGAGGGGCAGGAATGGTGGAACAAACACTCCCCACAGTGCCATGATTCCAGCTGCTGCCTGAGCTCAGGCAGGGGATGCAGGAGCCCCAGGGATGCTCTGGGCACACTCACTCACACCTCAAGGCTCCCAGTGGCTCAAGTATTGATGAATATTGATGTTTTCCTCTTATTAAAGAGCAAAACAAGTGACAAGGTGCTGAGGCTCAGGGCTGGAAGAGCTTATCTGCAATAGGGAGCCACTCCTTGCCACCCTGCAGTTTGGGAAGGGAGTTGCTTTGTGTTTTCAGGGGAGGAACAGGTCAGGGAGCAGGGCAGAGGCAGGCCCTGACTAAATCCAGTCCAACCAGGTTTAACCTGAGGCTGAGTGACAGGGACACTTCCTGCTGGCACCTCCAGGACAGGGCAAAGCCTCTCCTTTTCCACCAGGCAGAGCACAGGAACAGAACACTTCAACACAACCACGGGGCTGCCAGCACACAGAACTGCCCTGCCCCCATGGACAGGCCCAGGGAAGGTGGGGATTAGGGGCAAAAACCCAACAGCACATCCTGCACAGGGTTCAGGCTAGCAGCAGCGCCTTCTGAAAGTGAATTTTTCATTTGGTAACACTGTGTGAAGGTAAACTCTCAAATCACAACCAACCACGCCCTGCCCAAATTTAGCTCTGCTGAACAACTCAGGCTGTCACTGCTATTTTAAATAGTCATTCCTTTGAGAAAAACAAAGGGAAATGGAAACCAAAAAGCATCAGGCCAGTGCTCACCCCTGGAATTCTCTAAGATAATTAGCCAAAGATAATTAGTGTATATTTGCTATATGTTCACTGACATTAACACACCCAGGGCAAACCCAACCTGAGTTACCACTGCCTCTCATGACCCCTATGACCATTTGTAACCAACCCACGTTCCACTTCAGCTGAAATTCCTTTAAACTCAAAAAATACTTCAAAATAATTAACTCAAGTCCCTGTGTTTACTTGAGACCTGGCTCTTTCAGCAGGGAAAGGAATGTTTCCAGCCCCTGCAAGCAGCCTCTCAAGTCATTACCTTTCTGATAAGTGCCCACTGGAACAGCCACTGACCATTTTAGGGGGAGGCTAATTTTAGCCCTGTGATGCTGTTCCCAAGAAAATAATTAGCAGACTCGTCCTGCACACTTTGCTGCCACTCCTGCTCATCACTGCCCAATTCTCACTGAAAAGCTTTTGGAAAATGCTGTGGGATCCTCGTGATGTATGGAAGTAAATTCACAATTCAGCAGAATTTAATTAAGTGGTTCTAGTCCTTTGGAGAACAGGAATTATCCCATGCTCATCCTTTGGGAGAGTCAGATGGAGAGGCCCAAACCTGCTTTTAATACAAATTACCATTTTCTTCAGTGAAGAAATGAGCTTAATGACAGAACACAACCCCCTGGGTTTATTGTGGACAGACTCAGGACACTTCCTGCCCTGGCACAGGAAAATCCAATTATTGACTAATGGCACAAGCCTGGCATCTCTGCTGGGGCAACCTCTTGACCAGAGAGCTCCTGTGGAACAAACCCCCCAGGATCAGCAGGGCACACTGACTAAAATGTGCTGGGCAACATCTTGACACAATCTTGCAATATTCTGGTAGGAAACTGTAAGCACACAATTAACTCTGCAGCACTGAAGGTTTCTTTTACACGGCCTGAAAACTGCCTGTGGGTCTCTAGCACATAAACCTAGAGCAGGAATTGTTCATGACAGTGATTCTCTCTTCCTGGACTTATTAAATTTGTTGAAGTACAGTGTGTGCCTTGGCTACAGCCCAAGGAAGATAATTCCAAACCTCCCCCACCAAACCATGAAGCACCAAAGAGGAAAGAACTGAAAATTCTGTCACTGGGGCTCGGGAGAACAAAGTCAAATCTGTATCTGTGGCATTTCAGAGTGCTTCAAATAAACCTCTGAGTGTGCAGCACTTCTGTGGGACAGCAAAAGCTGTGACAGAGCTGGTGGTATTTTATAACCTCACTTAGATGAGCAGAGAGAACAAACCAAGGCTGCTCCTCCTCCAGGTGAGCCCTCCCAGGAGCTGCAGGACCCAGAGGAGTTCCATGTGAAAGCCCAGCCCAAAAGGCAGATGGTGGAGCCCAGCATAAAGTCAGAGCTCCTGAGCTTGGGCTGTGAGCACCCACGGGAGGAGGTGGCAGTGAGGACACCAAATCCCAGCAGCTCCCCAAAAAACCAGCCCAGAAAATCTCCCCAAAAACCAGCCCAGAAAATCTCCCCAAAAACCAGCCCAGCACCTGTGCTCCCCTGCTAGCAGCACATCCAGAACCTGTGCAGGGGCAAACATCATCTGAGACCAAAACTGGGGCTGGAGTTTCTGTTTGAGTGAAGGGTTTGGGGGAGGTTTGCTCTCGCTCCAAGACAAGCAGTGCACAATTAAATTCTGAATTTATTCTGACTGAATTCCCCCTGCCCTGGGAGGGGGAGCTGGGTTTCTCCCCTGGGACATTGTCCTTATCTCCCTGAGCTCCGTGTCTCACTGGGGCACCTAACACGCTGAAAGGCCACAGAAATCCCCTTAGGCTTGCTTTGATTTTATTTTTAGATAAAACCACATTAAAATATATTTCCTTTATTTCAGAAAAGCAGCTCTCCAAAGGACAGAGCAGCCAAGTCCAGCCAAAACAGAAAAGCTCCAAGAGAGCCAAACCCTGTGAGGCTGCTGCAGTAGCAGTGAGTGATCCCATCAGCTCTTCCCGGGAAAACATACAGATATGACTTCACTCCTGGATTACACTCCTAAATTTAGTTTATACCTAATATGGAGATGTGTGTGCAGGACTCAGTCATTTCCTTTCCTCGGGTAAGTTCCTTGCCCTTTGTCTGGCCAACAATAGAAGGAATAAGTCTGAACTCTCCGAGAATTCCCACACAAAGATGTTTGTAATTAACAGCACTTTAGCTTATGTTTTTCACTTCAGCAGAAGCAAACACCCTAAAAATCCAGACTGTGCCACAAATGTATTTGACCTGAATTAAAAACCCCAAACTACTCAGAGCAAGTTTTTTTAAAAAATTACTGATTTCTTTTTTTTAAGGGAAAATATATTCTAAATAAAGGATCCAAAGCTCCTGAAATCAAAACTTTATTGAAACTCCTGTGAAGATAACATAACAATTTTGGGTTTGGGTGTTTTACTGTTAAAATATGCACAAACTCTTAATTCCACAAGGGATCACCTAGCATCTATTTTAAGACTAAAACTATATTATTCCACACTGAAGAATATGCAGGGAAAAAAAAACCCAAACCTGATTAGGACAATAAGCTGTTTGTTACAGGTTATTCACCAAGAAATTTGAAGATAAAAATCAAATTAGATGGATAACACAGATGTAAACTCTTTTTCCATGAACCATCAATTTGCTACCAACCACCACCTTAATTAAATTTTGTTGTGTTAGACAAACTAAGTGGCAGACAAAAACCACCTTGTTTTCTCTCACTCTGTCCAGTTCAGGCTTTACAGAACTGCACTGCTCAGTTCACTGGGAAAAGAGAACATCTACCAAAACAAGGCAACAAATCCAATCAGTGCCAAGTACAGTATCCAGTCTGAAAAGTTGTTCTTGTGGATTTTTAAGTGGTATGTCCAGCCTGGCCAGAAGCTGGGATTGATGCAGGCTCTGTTACAAAAGCTTGAAGGCCTTGTGTTTGTCACTTCACAAGAAATGTTTCATTTAAACACACTCTGAACTCACACTGGTGAGAAAACAACAGTCCAGGGCTTTGGTATTCTGTCCCTTTGAGCTAATGAACACTTCAAAAAATCAAACTTTTGAGTCCAACAGTCGCTTCCCAGGGTACACAGCTTACTGTTTAGCTTAGAGTTCAAGGAATTCCCCAATTAGATTCTCCCAAAGAGATTTCTGGAAGGGACAACTCAGCCTTCAAAAATCCACGTCCAGAGAACCAAGGACTTCTCTGCTGTCCCCATTCCAAGGCAGGCAGCCTTGCCCCTCGAGCAAAGAACTTTCCATGCCCAAGATGAGGTCAGGGTAGCCATGGAAGGAGCAGACAGTGCCATGAGTCACCCCGGGCTGGGAGGGGGGTGATTACCAACTTCTCAGCGTGCTAATCCTGTCCCATGCTGCCCACTGCCACATGAGCAGGGCCTCCCTCCCACTCCCTAAACTGATGCAAGGCTTGCTCCCATCTTGTTACTTCTCAACAATCAGGCAGCTTTGTGTCCACACAAAGAGGACCTCACTCTCTTTACACACTCTCCCAAGAATGCTGCTGGTGTCCCTGGTGCCCTGCTTGGTGAACTCAGCACTGCACACTCGCCCTGTGCCAGCTGCCACCCCAAACACCAGGATGAGGAGTGGATCCTCGGTGCTCCTCTAGCCCTACAGTTTGCCCCACAACGTGTGCTCTGACACACAGGCTCTTCCTTCCACTTCAAGCCCTCAATGCACAGCCTGAGAAATCCCAGCTGGGAAAACTGAGGACAGATTTGTCTTTTGTAGCAGGATTTTGTGGCAGGGATGTGTGCATGGCTCGTGTCCCACTGCCCCCGGCCACGCAGCCCAACCCTCGGTCTGTGAAGGGCCACGAGCTGAAATCTGGGAATTCACACAGCTTTTAGATGCCTCTGAGGGGAAAGTACCTGAGTGTTAAGACACATTTCAGCTGCAAAGTCAAACACAAGTTCTCCTGACAATCAGAGCTGTCTGGTTGTTAATCACTGGGAAGAGGAAGGGATGCCAGGGAACACAGAATTACTCAGAAGCAATTCCTGACTGAAGGAAAGCTAACTCATCTGTGTAATCCCTTTGGAAATTATTGACAGGAGGTTTTAAGCTTACTTACCAATGATTTGCAAAAAAAAATTAACATTTACACTTGAGACCATCTCTGTACTTTTAAACAACTGTGTACCAGGAGCAGCAGCTCCTGTATCACCAACCAGACTCAAATGAAAAAGCTGAGGATGTTTCTGGCTGTGAGGACTTTCCCAGGCAGAATGTAAAGGAATTACAGTTTGCTGGCCAGAGAGGGAAAGGGCCTGATTTATACACAACTAAATGGTTACACCTCCCTTTACAAAGGGCTCCTTTACAACACCCCCAAGGAATAACCCTCACATGACACTATGCTGTCTACACCAAACACATATCAAAGACAGGCTGAGGAGCTTCTCAGCTGCTGAGGTTACATCAAACCCTCCAAGGATGATCTGGTGCATAAGGAGGAGACTTATCTAATAAGATTATCAAGCAATAACCCTGCCAAGACTATCTCTGAGAAGCAGCACTGCATGTCTCCAGTCCTGTTATTTCCTTGTACTGATGTGCCTTTAAATTGTACAGCTACTTTGTGGGTGAAAAAAAAAAAATAATAATTGATGACAAAGAAGCTCAGGGATGGTTTGGTATAAAGCAATGTGCAGAGCTACAGGGCTCCAGAGTGCCACAGCAGAGCTTACATAAGGGAATGAGCAGAGGGAGAGACAAAGGCAGACCTGAACCCACACAGATCCACCCGAGGAGCTGCTGCTGGAGATGCTCACATCCCCTTCCTGCCCGGCCCCAGCACTGCCCCGAACAAAAGAGACCCAGGCCCGGAAGACAAACAGTTCACTGCCAAAACTCTGCCCGGGTCACAGACAAAGAACGGAGACAAGCTTCTGCCACAATCCCCAGCAGTGTTTCACATGGGGTATTCATTAAATGTGAAATCACAGCTTTTTTCTGTACTGACAGTACAATTCAAAGGTAAACAGATAGTAGACTCTATCTGATTTTCAACACAGGTGCCCCATTTCGCAATGACATCTTACTTGAGAGCTGCCAGAAAGCCAAGGACTGATTAATTAGCAAGTACACACAAGTGGAGAGGGGAGACCTTCCTCACTGGATGCCTACATCTGCTCCAACCCGTGCCAGGACAGCAGATACACAGCTCTGGATTTCTCCTTGGTGGAGCTGGTGTTTGTTTCCTTTAACACTGACCTTGCTGACCCTCTGTCTCCACCTCGGCATTAGCAGAGGATGCAATCACTGAGTGTCCTCCAGAACACCAGCAGCAGCTCCATCCTCACCAACTCCCTTCCAGCAGCTGCCCAGGCAGTTCTGGAACTCTGATTTCCACAGGTGACTGGGCCTACTTGACCAAGTCCCTTCACCACGTTTTTATTTACAATAAAATTCCACACACCATCACCTAAAGCACAGCTTCATTCCGAGCTGCACTCCAATCCCAGAGCTCAAGTTTCTGCGAGCACATTCAGCACACTGCAGCCTTCACTGCTCTGAAATGCCACTAGGGCACACGAAAATATTCCTGGTAGACAATGGAAGCCTCCCTCTTTAATAAAACATGGCCCAGACAAGGAAACGAAATGAAATCAGATACATCACTGCTTTTGTCCTAATCAGCTCTCCAGAGAAAAGACTTGGAAAATATTTACAGTTGGTTTTAAAGAGGCCACAGGCAGCCCACCGGCTCGGGAATAAAAAAGTGCTGCAAGTTTTCATTGTGACCCCGAGAAACAGATTCACCACTGTAACAGATTTTCTTACCCAAGTACCCGAACACTTCACCATGAAAATACAAGTGACAGCAGACTGATACATTGTCTTGGGGAATAAAAAAAATCTCAATTTGCTGTGCCCACCCCCAGACAGAGCAATCCCCAGCCGTGCCCACCCTATTCTGTTACTGATCACAATTTAATAAGGCCCAAACCCCACAGTTCGGGCACGGAGCCAGACCCTTTCTCCTGCTTCCCAGGTTTGTTTCTCAAGCTTTAATCCCTCCCTTTGTTTCATCTCAAGTCTGGCTGCTACAATCCTTTGTGCTCAGGTCATGCAGTCACCGCCCCTGGGCCGCGGGCGTGGGGCTGAGAGCTCCAGTTTGGTCCAAACTTCTTCCACCACCTCTGGCCGAAGAGCTTCCCTGGCTCACAGGGCACAGACACGGCTGGAGAAGTGATCATCTGTGTGCAGAAACTCTCGGCAACTTCGGATTTTTTGTCTAGACTGCACGTGGAAAAACTGCAAGTGAGCATCCCATTCACAGAGTTAAAAATCATTGAAATCCAAATTTAGACAGATACTGTTGGTTCTCTTCAATAAACATTCTGCTAGCAGTTTCTGAAGTGAGCATCTAAATGAGTCAGAAAACAAGATTTTATCTGCTTTACAAAAACGCTGTCCTGATAATCCTCAATAAAGTTTGGGACACACAGCAACACCCAGGTGAAATAAATATTTTGGTCTGTCTGCTGGGCTGGGGGTTGTCCCTTATCTGAAAGGTTTTACAGGAAATAACCTTTACCTGAAGATCGTGAAGGCAGGCAAGAATAACTTCTTATTTTAACCTGAACTTTATCCTTAGGGCAGGCAGTGCTCAGCATGCAGCACTCATCCATAACAACGGGAAAAAGCTTCCTTGGGGGAAAAAAATCCTCACTGATAACTCCAAATTTAGCCTTCTTAAACCCATGCCAATAAAGAAATTTCAACTGAAAAGGACAGAAAAATTCCCTGATTTCCCCCTTTCATATAATCTCACAGCTTTATTGGTCCAATTTTGATTTAATCAGAATGAACACATCTCTCTCAAAACTATTTTTACAGCTTCTTCCATGCCACTCCTTATATGAAACATTCTCTTTAAACACACCCACAAAGCTGATTTCCCTCTGCCCCCAAATCATTCTGCCATCAATCACTGCTCGAACTTGCTTAAAAATAAGAAAAATCAGCTGACGAACTTTAGGACAGATGAAGACACACTGGCATGTTATATTAAAGATCCACTGCTATAAATAATTCAAAGAAAGCTGTAAATTAATTGCCACAGTTGTAAGTTTAACCTTTAGACTAAGAACCTAAATATTCTGACCAAAATCAGGTCTGGAATCCTCCACTGCAATGCTTTCCCTGGATCCCGTTACTGCCTCTTGATACTATTATTAAGTAATAATAATTACTTATTATTATTATTGAGGAAAAATTCAACACTTTTAGAGTACCATCTAAGAAATAAAATCTATATTTAATAACTTATTTTCAAAACTAGCTGGAAATTTTCCCGTTTGTCATCGCTGCTTTTACACAAAGCAATTCCCAAGTTCCCAGATGAGGAGATCCCTGATTTTCTCACTGGCACAAACTTCATCTGAAGAATTTAAATACTTTTCCGCAGAGGCTTTCATTAAAGGACATTTAAGCACAGAAAGAGAAGATCGCACGGAGTAATTTGCGTCACTTTTGCTATGAAGTAAAAGTTAAGATGCTGCATCACCAGAGCCCCGGAGGATGCAAAATATTGCATCATACAGCAATAAACGAATGCAAAACATGTGGAGATACCATACGGTATCTCTACCAGATAAGGCCAGCACAACACATGCTCATTCTTCTAGTTCGGCTAAAACCCTGCTGTTACTTTACATATTCGCTTCCCGGCATAAAAAGTCGATTTTTGGGGCGGGGAGCGAGCAGTAACTCGTGGCTTTCGCTGCCTTTTTGCCGCCCTCCTGCGCTCGGCCGGGCGCACAATGCCGAGCGAGGGCGAGCCCATTGTGGCGCTCGGTGCCAGCGCTGCGGCCCCGCAGCACGCTTCGCTGGGGCCGGAGGATCCCCCAGGACACGCTTTTCCCCCCTCAATAAAAAACCCAAAGNCCCGCCCCGCGCCCGGAGCCCGCCGGGGCCGCGCGGGAGGGGGCGTGGCCTCCAGGGAGAGGGCGGGGCGATAATTGGTGGGGCACCACCGTGGGGGCGTGGTTTTGGCTGAGGGGGCGTGGCCTCCCTGAGGGGACAATACCGGCACCGCCGAGGGGGCGTGGTTTCGTTGAAAGGGCGTGGTTTCGATGAGGGGGCGTGGCTTCGCTGAGGGGACAGCGCGGGGGGCGTGGCCGCCGTGAGGGGACAGTCCCGGCCATGGCGGTGGCGGAGTCGCCTCAGGGGCGCGGGCCCCCTCATGGCAGCGGGGACACCCCCTTGTCAGCCGTGAGACACCGCCCGCGGCTGCTGCCGTGCTCGGTGGCAACGTCTGGGAGCGGCTCTGGTCGCTGTGGGTGCTGCCAGACTCGAGGAGGAGTTCGCGGTATGTGTCGTGTGTCCCCTCAGCATCGGCTCAGCCCGCCTCACCCTCAAATGAAAAACTTAAAATCTAGAAACTTCCCCCTCACAGACCCACCACACCAGAGCAGCACGCACGTCTCCTTTCCTGGCAGGGGGAGAAATCCATCCCAAGAGGCAGTTGAGTCTCCAGCCTAATTTTCCCCTCAGTGTTAAGGTCAGGGACTGAGGCGCCGGGCAAAAAAGAGAGAGAGAGAGAGAGAACTGGGAGAAACGTGGGAAAGGGAGGAAGCCTCACTTTCCGCAGCCTTTCCACCAAGGCAGCCGAGCCTGCGATCCCATTTTCCCGGTGCGGAGCCCTGGGCCCTCAGGAGCGGCTCCCCGGGCCCGGCGCCGGCCGCCCTCGCTCCCCGGCCCTGCTCCCCTTCGGGCAGCCCAGACTCGGGTTTTAAATAGTCTGAGTGGAGCTGAGCGTCTCGGCAGAGCCGTTCCCAGGGCAGGCCGGGGCTGTGGCATCCCCTGAGGTGGCACGGAGTGACTCCGATGCCGTCTGTGACCCGGCAGGAGCCTCCCTGTAATTTGTACCCAAATGCGGCTCCTCATGGAATGGTTACCAACGGAGCGCTCGCTGCTGATAACAAAACCTCCCGTCTCTCCAGGCCTTTGCTGCCCTCGCTTCTGCATAACCGGATGTCTTTACGCAAATATCGGCTTTGAATGCCCTTGAATTCATCCGGAGCAGGAAGAGCCGCTGCGAGCCCCTCTGCCGAGCTGATGGGGCTGGGCCGCCGATGTGACAAAGTCCTTTTCATTCCCATTCCTGCAGCTTCTGGACAGCCCCGGCTCCCCGGGAGCAGTGGAATATCTGTGTCTGTTTGGTTTAGAGTCCAAGGAATCTCGCTGATTCATGGGGTGGGACAGTCTGGGCTGGAAATCGATGTGTCACTGGAACCAAACTGATGTGGGGCTGTGCAGTCCAGCCCTGGCCAGGAACCTCCCTCGGTAATTACCCACTAATTAATTGCAGCCTGTACCCGAAGGACACTGTCCCACCGTTGTTGTTGTTGTTGGAACGTGGGTTCCAACAGAAGGGAAGAAATTTCCCTTAAATGGGGTTGTTCCAGAGACTCCACAAGCATCTGTCTTAGGCTTTGCATTCACTTTTTTGCATGGCAGAGTAAGAAATTTGCACCAGCTGGGGCCAAATGTGGATTCAAGGACTGGTTTAACGAGGAGCAAAGGAAAGCTGGATCCTCTGTCTGCAGGGAAAGGCAGGAGCTGAGTCCTTATTCCAGGCCAAGGAACTGAGGCAGGTACTCCCCTTCAGCCAAGGACTGAGCCTCCCTCTCTGCTTCACCTAAAAGTTTAAAATCCCAGGGTTTTGTCAAACTTGCAGTACTTTCCAGGGCTCCCCACAGCACAGACCCACCTGCTTGAGAACAGGCAGTGGTTTAGCACAAAGAAACAGCTCTCCCACAAAGGTGGGTGTAGAGCAACAAATTTGAGGTCTGTGAGGCACTCGGGGCCTTTTTATGTTTCCCAGCCCTACAAAGGAGCTGCCAGGGCTGTTTTTCCCTCACCACAGCTGCATTTCTGCTCTAACAAAAGCTCTCCCCTGCTGGTATCTTGCAGAGCAGCTAATAGCTTATTTCATTTATATCCAGCTGCACCAGCCCTGGCTTTGCTTTAATATCTTTTCAATTATTTCACTTTCAGATGACATTTTCCTGGTTTCCAGCTGCCACTTAGCTAGCCCCTCATGCTCCCCATTCAAACAAAACCTCTAACAAAGCTCTAGATCCTTTCCTCCTTCAGTAATTGTTGCTTGTATTATTCTGGATTTATTTATTTCTTTTCTATAACGCGTAGAATTAATTTAGCCACGCTTTGCACAATAAATCACCAGTGCTCCTAACAATCCATAGGGAAATGAGCATCACCCACCTTTAACAGCAGTGAGCAATGAGTCAGGAGAGTTCAGTGACTTACTCAAAGCTAAATTTGCACTGAGCCACAGAGTGGGAACAAAGCAACCCTGGCCCCCCACGTGTGCTCAGTGGGTCACTCCCTCAATATTATTTTATGCTGCATTCAGGAGCTTCATTCCTATTTGGCAGAGCAGCAAAACAACGTGGGATTGTTTCACTTCTCTGGCATTTTTGGCCTTTCTGCAGCAGTTTTTCCATCTCAAACTTTCCAAGGGCTTTTGAAACTGGAGGCATCAGATGTTAAAGCTATCAAAGCAGGCCCTCTCTGCCCTGGCTGTGCGTGTTCCTCCAGTGGAATTTGCTGCCACGCTGACCCCGGGGCTCAAAAATGGGTTTTATTTCCAGGGGGAATTTTTCAGGCACGGGAGGAGCTCAGCACACAGGTCATGCTGTCACTCAGTGGGACACACGTGTGAACATCCCATTTTTTAAATGATAATGAAACTGCTGTGAGAAGAAGTGCTGAGGAGGTTTGGGAAGGAGAGCATGCAGTGCTGGCTGTGGCTGGGAGCAGGAGCCTGTCCTGACTGTCGGGTTCATTAGAGCCATGCTGGACACAGCTGGGAGGAGAACCTGCCCAGGGACGCCTCTAAAAGGCAAGGCAGGACTGACACACCCTGCTTAGAAATAGCAGCATTCCCGTTCCACAGCTAATTCAGGATCCTGGGCTGGGATGCAGCAGCTCAGCCCTCGTGTCACAGATGCTCTGCTGAGCTGCTGCCCCCCCAGCACAGCAATCCCAGGAGCTCCACATTCCTCCCTCCCATCCAGGCACCGAGAGGGATTTTGGGCTCCATCCATCACCTGCCTCCTGTGAGGGATGAATTTGTTATGGCTTGTTCCTCTTTTACTGCTCCTGTGTCCAGCAGAGTTTGGTTTGGAGCTGCTGGGAGGCCGGGAGCCCACCAGATTTCTCCCAAGGATTGTGGGGGAAATCCAACTTCTGCTGGTGTCAGACTGCTTGCAGTTTGCTGTGATTCCCAACCAGCTGTCCCTGGATGGCTCATTTTCCT
Organism: Sitta europaea; assembly: GCA_013400255.1. Classification (NCBI taxonomy): domain Eukaryota; kingdom Metazoa; phylum Chordata; class Aves; order Passeriformes; family Sittidae; genus Sitta; species Sitta europaea. The sequence continues at coordinate 35,802 of VXBS01008478.1, read as the reverse complement.
CCGGGGTGGCTGCCAAACTTTGGGATTAGCTGCAGTGAGCAGCTGAGGACACGTGTGGAGCCAGCCCTGGAGCTCCCAGCTGCCACTGGGGAGGAATCCACAGAACCCAGCTCTGTGCTGCAGGCTGAGGCAGAGTGACAGCAGCACAGGACACATCCCATGGCATTATGTGGGAAGGTGACCTCACCCCACAGTTTCTGGGTCACTCCTCTGTCCCATGGTCCAAGCCAGCACCGCTCTGAGCGCAGAGGTTGGAGAGCTCAATGTTTCTAGGAAATGTTCATCAAGAACTTTGATGGCAATAATTGCACTTGGAGTCATTTAACAATCGGTGGCCTTTCTGAGCTTCTTCCTTCTTTGTTTCCCCTGGTTACTGGCCTTTCCCCGGGGAGCTGGATGGTAATTAATGCATTTAGTGGTTAAATGTTTGGACTCAGCATCTCAGGGCGCGGGAGAAGCGGGGAGGGGACAAAGCAGGCATTGTCTGCAGGTTTCCCTCTGCCCTGCATCCCCTCCACAAGCACTGGGAGCAGCTTTTTGGGAATGCTGACACAGGCAGAGTTTTCACCTCACTTCCTTCAGAACGCGGGGGAAGTTGAAGTGCTTGTCACCTCCCTGCCTTCGGAGGTGATAGCCGAGGAGGGGGGAAGGAAAGTTGGCTCCCAGGCCCACACAACAGGAGTAACTGAATGCCTGGCTCTCCCCTTTCAGCAGGAGGCTGTTGCCGTGCTCTGCCCGGGGTTTCTCACTGCCCTACTTTCCCAATTCAGATATCAGCCTGTCCTCTGCTGTAAGCAGCAGGAAACAAAGATTTGGGCTTCTCCCTTCTGCAGGAAGAGACCTGGAAAGGGTCGAGAGGCAGAGATGGAGCTGGGTCTGAGTGCTGGGAAACCTTCCCATGGCAGCACTGTGCAGATGGACACACACTAAGAATACTTCAATAAAAACCCAAATCAACTGCATTCCTGGTTTGGAAAGTTACTTGGGAAAGAGAAAAAAAAAAAAAAAGAGACAGTTTCATGAGCCTGATTAAAATCTATGTTTCCCCACCTTGATGTATAGAAATTGCTTGAAAGTAAATAAATTCCGATATTGGCTGTTTCCTTTTAAGGTTAGTCCCCAGGTGATTCAAACACCTGGGCTGATAAGGAGATTTGGTGACGAAAAAAGCACTGCACAATGTGCTTCTGCCAAAATAACAACCCCAGCTTTGCCTGGCTGAGGTTGATTAAGTGGTTAAATCAGCCACAGTCCCCTGCAGCAGCAATCAAAGGCCACCACCGAGGTTTCCTGCTGAATTCCCATCATCTGAAGAGGCTGGAAGTTGTTGGTAGCTGGGGGCTCCCCTAATGAACCCTGTCCATTCTGTCCCAGCTGGGGTTCAGCACCGTGGACTGGCTTCTGTCACAGAGCTGACATGGCAGAACTCTGATTGCTGTGGGTTTTGAACAGGCTGCAGGGTCTGAGGGTCAGAGTGGGGAAAAGGGGAGCAGCAGCTCCTTCCCACCTTCCAGCCACCCTCCCATGCATCTGCAGGGATCAATCCAGTCACAGCAATGATGCTCTGCTTTCTCTCTGAGGTGCAGCCCAGCAGCAGAGAGAAGAAGATCCACAAAAAAACAAGTCCAACATAAAACCTCTTTATCTCCAGGCTGGCTTGATCCAAAGCTGTATTAGGAAAAAAATCTTCCCTGTGAGGGTGGCCCTGGCACAGGGTGCCCAGAGAAGCTGTGGCTGCCCCTGGATCCCTGGCAGTGCCCAAGGGATGGTGGATGGTGTCCCTGCCCATGGCAGGGCTGGAACTGGATCACCTTTGAAGTCTCTTCCACCCCAAACCATTCCATAATTCTCTGATTCCATCCCAGATTGGGGCAGGATGCCACCCTCCCAAAACCAAACCACTTCTCTACAGCTGGGCACCATCTCTGGTTTTACATCTCTGCTCTGCTCTGCCTGTGGGGTGAAGCTGTGCATCCCAAATCCCCTGAGCTTTCCAGGAGGTTCTTTGGGCAATGAATGACATTCCTGCCAAGGAACAAAGGGAACACCTCACCCAGAGCCAACCCTGGGACCGATGGCGTAAATGCTGGTCTGACTCAAGCAGTGACATGATGAATGTGGGGTTTATTTCCTCCTACCTGAGTCACACTGGAAGGAGCCAGATTTTTTTCCAAGTACTCAGGAAATAGAAGGAATTGTGGGCAGGACAAGAGGCCAAGATCTTGCAGTTCTACCAGGATTTAGAAATAATCTTTCTGATAAAAGTATTTGCATTACAGCAGCAGGTAGAGTGCTCCAGCTCCCCAAACACAGGGATGGAAACTCCTCCACCTTCTCCAAACCTCGCAGCCTGAGGCACTGCCAAGGGAATCACATCCCAAATCCCTGAGATACCCACAGCAGGACGGGGAACTGAACCCAAACCTCCTGAGTCACCAGCTCAAAAAGCAGCTGTGCTTCCCAGCAAAGCCACTGTGCCCTGCAGATGGGGAGAACAACAACAATCCTGGGGGCAGGACCAAAGAGTTCCCAAATCCTCCCATCTCCCTGCTCCTTATCTGCAGCACACGCTCGACCTGCTCAGGCTGAAATTCTGGTATTTCAGATCATCGGGTACTTACTTTTGCAATTTTAATTATCACCTCTTTACCCCGGTGGTTTGTCAGTGTAATGACTGCTGTAAGGCTGAGCAACGATAAGAGCTGGTTAGAGCCAAAAATTTAGGGACAAACTCGGGAGAGATAATTGAGGACTGGAGCCACCCCTCTGCCCCCCAGCCCAAACCGGGATGTCCAAACCCAGGCAGGCTCTCAGAGCATCTCTCTGGGTACCAGGGCTGTGAGATTTTCCCTTTTAAACCCTTTGCTTTTATCCCAGCTGATGAGTGCAGCAAGGTGGGCACCGGGATGGCACGGAGGGGTTAAACCACGAGCAGCTGCTTTTCTAACCCTGCCCTGATCGGCTGCACAAGAGGTTTCTGTGATTCACGTTTCTTTCACAGATTTAAAACTCATTCCAGATAAGCAAATGAGCAATTAGCAGCGCTGCATCTGTGATGTCATTAAAATTCAAATGGTGCGCTGGCTGCTCATTAATAGTGGGGTGTGCAGTTGGAGAGGATAAACCCAAACCCCAGCCCCTCTCTGCACAGCCCCCTCCTGCCGGGGGTCGCTGCCAGCCCCCGCTCGGCCCCTGTGCAGCAGAGTCCCGGCTAGCAGCACACAGTGCTCATCGCCCGGGCTTATCAAGCCCTTTATCAGCGGGAATGCTGAGGGGATCCCCCGGCCATTCCTTCCCGCGGTGTGGCAGGGCAGCGGGGCTGGAGAGGGCCCGGAGCCCCGGGCTGAGAGCAGCGAGGGCTCCTGCAGCCGGGCCCTGCGAGACTCAGCTCGGGGACTGTGGCTGCAAGGGCCTGAGCCCCTTGGGACGGGGGAAGGCTTTCATCAGGGGAGAAACTCACCCTGCGGTGAGCTGGGAACCCAGAGAGCACCGACCCCCGTGGAGATCAGTGAGCCCCAGGGCACTGTTCTCCCACACAACATGCGGATTTCTCCCTTTTCACACAGCTCCCTTCACTTATCTCTGTCCTGGATAACAGCAGGTGTCCACTTTCCCTGTCTGGAAAGAACAGTTGAACTGAAAGTGGAGTCTGCCTGCAGCCACAGGGACGGCTCCCTTTATCCTCCCCCATAAATAATAGAAGATTCATTCACAGGCTTGTAATAGATTAAAAATAAATAAATAAAAAAGAGCTCAATTTTGTTTTGCCAATCATGCACTTAATGTAATTTTCCCTTCTCATCCCCTTGTGCCGGTGCCTGTGGACTCACAAAGGTTTTAATAAGCTGGAAAGGTGCCAAACCATTTCTGTCTCATTAAAAAAATATCAGCACGGTGACAAAGGTAATTTTTTTCACATCAGTAGTCAAATCCACTTGCTGAATTAAAATCCAGCTGACAGGGAGACTATCAATTTTTAATGGGAGCTTCCTCCCTCCTGGAGAGGGGAAGCCTGGGGGGGTTATTCTTAAAAGGGATCCACATTTCTCACAACTGTTCCACCAGCTTTAGTTTCATCTGAAGCTCGAGTTTTAAAGCCTGAATGAGGAATTACAAAAGGCCCTCCCAGGTGAAAAAACCTCCTGAAAACTTCCTGAAACCTTCCTGAGAGACCAGAGGAAGGGCTGGCTGAGCAGATAAGGCTGGGGAGAGCCCGGCCCCTCACGCTGACCCTCCTCTCCAGGGGCCCTTCCCCAGCTGACGTCGGCAGCGGAATTCCAGTTCTTTCCTAGCCTCAACAATTTACACGAGCTGCAGCTCTGCCCCTGGCCTCAGCACAAAGCCTCTGGGGGGAACCGAACAATTCCCTACAATCCCCTGCCCCCCAGCGCTGCTCTCCCAGGACAGCTGTTTTCCGTGTTTTCTTGGAAGAGGAACAGAAGGATCCTGAACTTCGCAGGGATTCGGAGCATTGCCCCGCGCACGCCCGGCTCGGCTCGAGGAGCAGCCCCACGCCCAAAGGCACAAACATCCCACATCCCTCCTGCCTTCAGCGCCCCGGCCCGGGGCAGCAGCTGGGGGAGCTCACAAGGATCCCCGACCCCATAGTCAAGCCAAGTCCCACGCCTGGCCCTGAGGTGTTCACCACACGATTCCCGACGGATTGATCCCGAATGAGACAAAATCACGGTTCTTACAGAATCTGCCACAACAAGAACGCTAAAGATAACGAATGACTTGGTGATTAAAACACCTTGCAGTGCAGGCTCAGTCTTGCCCCCTGCAGCAAAGCCCGGCCCGTGCGGAGCTGCGGCCCTGGCACTGACCCCAGCCCCGTTCCCTCCTGCAGCGCTGATTTTCGGGATTATCCAAACCCCAGAAGAGGCTGGGCACAAGCCCGGAGCACGGCACGAAGGAGCTCGGGTGGCCCCGCGGCTGCGTCCCCGTGAGTCACCCCGGCCCCAGTGCCGGCTTCACCCGGCCGGGCTGGGGCGTCAGACCTGACTCACCTGCCCCCGGAGCTCCCATTACAAAATCCGACACTCCCAGCTAAGGAAGAATTTCGCAGTTTTCTCTCCCTGGGAGATGGGCTGGAGCCACACAGCTCCCGCTGGCTGCTCGGGCACCGCCCCTACACAAGACACCAGCAGACCCCAGAGGAGGCACTTTGTGGCTCTTGAGTTTAAATAAAACACTGGGGGGAAAAAAAGGGAAAGAAAACCCCAAACCCTCCTTTCTAGCTCCACGTGAAACTGTGATCCTCATCCCTTCAGGAACAGCTTCCAGTCCATCCCCATGCTGGGAGATAGAGCCAAAGCCACGTGGGGATGTTCAGGTACAAAGCTGCAGTGAGAACTGGGGACCCCTCTGAACATCCTCTCCCTCTGTCTACTGGTTCTCCTACTTTACCAGCAATTAAACCAACCCCACATTTCCCCAGCATTCTTCCCAAGGCTTAATCTACACTCAGGATGGGACATATGAAAAATTCACCACGCATCTGTCTGACTGCTTCAGCCACCAAGGAAGCAAACACAAACCATCACAAGTGAACCAGAAGATCTTTAACCATGTTGGGTGTTCCCTGAGCTCTGCTGACAGCAAAAGGAAATGCTCTGGCTCAAGTCAGAACTAAACTGAACAAGCGATAACAAAACCAAGCCCTTCTTTTCCCCAGAACAAGCCCAGGGCTGCAGAACAGCTGAGCTGTGCCACACAGCAGGAGGGATTCCAGCTCCTGCTGGACTTTCAGCAGGGACTCTCTGATCCCTGAGCCAGGTGAGAGTGGCTGGTACAGGACATCCTCTGCTGCAGCCTGCAGGGAGGAACCAGCCCAGCTGTTGTTTCACACCCAGCTGAAGGGACTCCAGCAGTTCCAGCCTCTTTGAACTCATTCAGGATTGTTGCATAAAGTTCAAAAGTCAAACTGCTGATTAGTCTGGGAATACACAACTCCCTGTCCCATTGTGCTGAGATTCCATAAGCTTTTTATTATCCTGGAAGAGAGATAATTACTTACAATACTGATTTATTGGAATGAGTAAGACCTGATTGAAGAGAAACACCATCCCTTTGAATTGTCAGAGCTTGGAGACACTGGTGACATCCACAGTGGACTTCAAGCAGACAAGTCAAGGGTTTATGAGATGATCCTGTACCAAATCATAAGTTATGACACACAACAGCTGGAATGGAACCCCACAAAAATACAGCTCCATGCCCTGCTGAGCTGCTCCTCCCAGAGCTGCTTTCACACCAACACTCCCAGGTTTGGAGTGTGGGGCTGCAGGACTGAAGTGCCAGTGCAGAACTGCTCCTCCCAGGCCAGGTCCCTCCCTGCAGCCCTCCCTGCTCAGGACACGGGTTTGTGGCAGGTGAGGGAGGTTTTGGGATGGCTCCCAGCACAGAGCTCTGCCCAAGCAGCAGCAGAACAGTTCTGTGTCCTGGGGCAATTCAGGGTAAATCCCTCGGCTCGGGAAGCTCCATGCAGCACTCCCAGGCAAATTGCCAGAGTCACACAAGTGGAAAAATTTAACAATCCAGCCCTGAGTTTCTATAAACTTGGAACTGTTGCACACACACACCTGCCATTGTCTCACCTGTTGACACAACAAACATCTTTCTTCAGCAGCAGCTACAGAGACTGACCTGTGACTCACCTCAGCTTACACTCACTCCTGAGGACTCGGCTCCAGTTCAATTACACAGCCCAATTAAATTGTTTGTGGAGCTGGCTACAATTACTGCAGCGAGTCCCTTACCCAGACCCTATGTCTGTCACTTCACGAGGGTGGCCTGGGTCAAGAAGCCAAAATTCAGCATGAGCAGGTCCAGGATAAAAAGAAGTGAGATCCAGGTAGCTCCTGCCTCATCACACCAGGAACCTGCAGGCCCAGCTCTGCACTACAAACACAAGGATTTAAAAACAGAGAGGAGAGGTTAACCAAGAAGCTGGGCTGGAGAAGGGATCAGACACGTTAGGGTTTGGGTGAGGGGAGCTCAATCAGAGGATCAGGAGTGAATTCAGTGGTGTCATGAACAGCAGAGACACAGATGGAACCCAGCCCAGCAGAGATTCTGTGCTGAAAAGGGTCTGTGCAACAGCAGGGAGCTCAGGGGAGGAGAGGGCTCATTATCCCAATTGGTATTTAAATGAAATGTTAGTCCTTGAATGGATAAGTAGGAAGGAATTAAAATACTAAGCTAAACACAATTTAGAAGTTATATTCTTTTTAAACATTGCATTTAATTGCTCTTTTTAAGCCTGCATTATTCTTTATGGATAGATAAAAAAAAAAAAAAAAGAGGCAGAGGGAGCACCACCAGCAACTCCAAGGGAGGTGGGAAAGTGGAGGGAGGGCCTGGCCCATGCAAACCCAGCAGAGCTCCTTTATCAGTCCTGGAGACAGGAGATGGAAATAGGTGTGAGGGAAGATAAGCAGTGACTCAGGTCCTGAATGTATTTAAAGAACTTCTATTAGTGCTAAGATTAAAAGGCACTCAGAGGTCACCAAACCCGGGTGGAAGCAAGATTGGGATGATAAAGGAGGAGGCATTAAACCCTGGGGAGCTGCACCCCCAGGACACCCAGGGAAAATCCAAGGGAATGGGCAGCAGCACGTCCCCAGTTCAGGTCTGTGGCTCCACAGGAACCAAATTCCCCCAGATGGACTTTGGGAAATGCCTCTGTCCAGAAGCTTCTTGGAATTTATCACACATTTTAACAACAGGTGATCCTCAACATTCCAGCTGCTGGAGGAGGTTTACAAGCACTTGAGCACACAGTGATATTCATGTGAAGAAACAGAAGATTCAGCACAGAGGGAAGTGCAGGAGCTGCTGTGAAAGCTCCCTCCCAGCAGGACCTGGAGCAGCCCTGCCTCAGGTTAAACCTGCACAAGGGCAAGGAAAGGACTCAACCTCCACCCTTCACATCACAGCTACTGCACAGACAGAATTCACAAGCACCTCCCAGAGGAACCTCAGGCTTCAGCACTGAGCTGATTTCAGAAACACAGCTAGAGTTTTTACAAGAATTCCACAGCAGCAAGCCAGCAAGTTTCCAGTGTGATTAAAAGGGGGTTGGAACTGGATGGTTTGTAAGGGCCCCTCCAACCCAACCCACTCTGTGATTCCAGGATTATGGAAATGCAGGGAGCCCCCAGGATTCCTCAGATGAGCTCTCACACCCACTCCAGATCCTTCTCCAAGTTAATCAAACCTGCTGCTCACTTCTGGCAGGGCTTTCAAACACCTGGGTTGCTCTGAGCAGCAATTTTCACAGCAAATATTGAGTCTGAGCCTCTCCATCCTCTCAGAGCACTGCCCAGGTAGGGCTGTTTGACTCCTGCCTGGCAAGAACTCCACAGGAGCATCACTAATTAAAGGCCTTTCCTGCTCTGCCAGGCCACTTTAAAAGCCCCAATTTTTCTAGAGCCAGCACAGTGCATCAAATTCCTCCTCATCTCTGAGCAGTCATTAACCCTGCACAAAACAAAGCTGATTAGCATGTAAACGTCCAGATAAAAATAGCCAACATCTGTTTAAATTTAGAAATTTATTTTGTTTAATCCACAAGCTTTATATAGCTTTAGTTAAAAAAACAAAAACAAAGAACAGTGAAAACATGACAATATCCAAAGTTCAGGTTCCTCTAAACTTTCAAAGGACACAGCTCTGAAAGTTGCTCAGACCATTCTGAAGAACCGTAACGAGACAAGATTTATGAACGGGGCAACGACAGCTCACAAACAAAATTTATGGAACTGAAGGAATTATTTTTTTTTTTTTCTGGGACTGCTGATCATGGAAACTGCCCTTTAAAAAAAGAACATAAAAATACAAATGAAATTCCAGTGTTCCAAATCAACATGTTACATCAATATAAACCCACAGTGTCCTGGTAAACAACATGCTTTCATTTATGTACCACTCTAAACTGCTATTCTTGATTGGCTTTAATGGAGACTATACAGGCAACAGTAGAAAGCATTAAAAGAGAGATGTACTTCCTTGAATTCTGCAGTGGTTTTACTCCTGGGCAAGCCTACAAACCACAGAGGTTAGTAGCATCATGTAAGTGATACAAAAGAAGTCAAATGAGACCCTCACAAATTCTGCTCAAGGCTCTGTTGGATTTCAAAGAAACGAGGGAACTGACAGTCATGTTCCAAACCTCCAAAACAAATTCCTACTGCTTCTAAAAAGTCCCACTCCAAATGAAATTATGCTGTCAATGAAAGAATGTCACTAGTACACTGTGGACACCTTTTGTAATGTAAATCCATGCCTTTTGTACATGGTGAACCTCAACCTAGCAATTATTACAACAAATGTTATATTCTAAAGCTCAAACACATTTAGCAATTTGAAATTGAATTCTGAGTACAAACCAAATAAAATGTACATTATATCAAAGGGTTGGCCTAGGAGGGGGGGGACACCTGCGCCTTCCTCATGGACCTCAGGGCCTTCTCCCTCAGGTGCTTTTCTAGGTCATCCAGGTTGTCCTCGGGTTCACTTTCTGTCTCCTGCAAACAAACACAACCAGTGGCTTCCAAGAGCCCAGGCCCAGCCAGGCTGAGCCCTGCCAGCACTGAAACCCCCTGAGGAATCCCCCAAACCCCCCCCTGGAGCTGGGGCTGTCAGAGCAGCAGCAGAGCAGTGCTCACACACCCTGTCTGCTCACACCGGGCCTTTACAGTCAATTCTCACCTTTTTGGGTTCTGTCTCTGCCTCCTGCTCTCCCTGGGCTGAGGTGGTGTCTGCTGCAGACACAGCAGCAGCTGCTGCAGCCGCTGCCGCCTTCTCCTTCTTATGCTTTTTGTGCTTCTTGTGCTTTTTATCCTTTTTATGCTTCTTATCCTTCTTTTTCTTCTTCTTCTTGCCACCACCTTCTTGATCTGAATTCTGTAATAAATAATTCCACAGATGTTACAACTCATCTCTAAGGCTTTCAAAGTTCTCTGGCAAAGATGGAACTGCCCCTGGGAAACACCTCGGAAGAGGTGAAGATACCAAACAATCTGTTCTCTTCCCACTGGGAATATTCTGAGTTTGCACATAGGATACTGAGCATAAATAAGCCCCCCTCACTTTGCAGACCATGGAACTCATCTACACTCAAGAAATGGGACAGACCTTACCCCAGAAGTCTGATTTTCTATAGAACGCCATTTTCTTCCACACTTGGAGATGTTAAGCTTGAAAAATTTACGTTACAAATTGTTTCTAGAAGTTTTTAACTACGATGAATGACCCCAAGCAGTTTCCCCCCTGTGAATAACCCTGGGGCCCCTCCTGACAGGAGCCTACAACCAACGCTGTGCTGCTTTAGGAGCTGACAAATACCCTGGCAGGTGATGGGCTCTGGGTTGGGCTCTTGGCCTTTTTTGCAGGTGACCAGTTTGCAGAAGGAGAGCGAGAGCGGGCAGGAGATGCAGGTCCTGGGTGCTTTTTGGGAGCTGCCTCAGGTGAGCCTGACGCAGAGCGGGACGAGGACACGCGCCGGGGGCTGGGGGTGGAAGCCCTGGGGAACACAAGAGTCACAGTCACAGGAGAGACACAAAACCAGGGAAGAGCAACACAAGAGCCAAGTGGACACCTGTGCTTTACTTTGGTTAAGCTGCACTTTGAAGATTTAAATTGATTTAAAAAACCAAATGGATTAATTGCTTGGCTGATGTGATAAAAAAGGCAAAACAATCCAAGAGCAGAGTGGATCAATAATGCAGAGGGCAGGGTTAGATGGGACACTGGGAAAAAATCCTCTGGGAGGTTGGGGAGACCCTGGCACAGGTTGCCCTGAGAAGCCTGGCAGTGCCCAAGGCCAGGCTGGACAGGGCTTGGAGCAGCCTGGGACAGCAGGAGGTCCCTGGATGAGCTTCAAGCTCCCTTCCCACCCAAACCATTCCATGATTCCTTCACTACTTTCACTGCATTACAACTAAACAAGCCCTCATCCAACCCAAAGCAGACGAGAGAGGATTGTTTTACTTTGTTTTCTTGGGTTCTGGCGTTCTGGACACCCTCCTGATGGGCCTGCTGCTGGGGGAGGGTGACTGTCTCCTCTGCGGCGACGCCGACGCTCCCCGGCGCGGCGGCGCGGGGCTGGAGGAGGGGTGGGAAGCTCGAGGCCGTGGTGAAGGTGAATGCCTTTTGTTTTGTGGTGGAGAACGTGTTTCCCTGTTGGATCTGCTGGGAGGAGAGCCCTTCCTGTGCTTGGAAGATACGGAAGGCGAGCGCCGTTTGGCAGTAGGGGAGCTCCTCTGTTTGGGCGGTGGGGAGTGGGAGACTCTGCGCTTGGACTGGGGGGAAGGGGAGGCCCTCCTTTTGGGAGGGGGAGGAGGAGAGGCTGTTCTCCTCTTGGGAGGGGGAGAGGGGGAATAGCGCCTCTGGATCGGGGGGGAGTATCTCCGGGGAGAGGGAGAACGTCTGCGCGGGGGTGGAGACGGAGACCTGCAAAGAGAACAAACGTTCAGGGGGCAGCCAGGCATGGTGAGCACTGTGCACCCACGGAGGGGGAAAGGGCTCTGGAGTTCCTTAAACGTCTCAGAAGTTAAACTAGAATTCTTCCGAAGTTCTAAGAGTTCAAAATAGAGCTTTTTAAAAGTTGTTATCCAGAAAGGTTGTGCGTGCCCCTGGATCCCTGGTAGTGTCCAAGGCCAGGCTGGACCAGGCTTGGAACAAGCTGGGCCAGTGGAAGGCGGCCCTGCCCATGGCAGGGGGCGGATGAGCTTTAAGGTCCCTCCCAACCCAACCCACCCACATTTCTGTGACTCCCCTCCAGGATTTGCAGCACCACATGCAGCCATGCACCCAGCACGCCCACCCTGACCAGCACAAGAGCCCCCTGGGCTGCCCCGGGCAGGGCTGGAGCCGGGCCCTGTCCCCGTGCCCGGAGCAGTCCCAGCCCCGGTACCTTCGGCGCGGCGGGGAC
>VXBS01008478.1:0-10000 GCA_013400255.1 Sitta europaea | reverse complement strand
GGAAACCACTGTGACTGATGGAAAACAGGGAATTTTATACAGGCAGAACAGGGATCAATAACAGCAAAAACATGAACTACTAAGGAATTGAATAAAGAAGAGAAAAAACCAAATTTTAAGTTCACTTTGATCAGAAAGCACCTGCAATTAGCAACATAACACGTTGCAAAGTCATCAGTTATTGAAAGGGAACAATCTTGACATTCCCATTTGCTATTCCACAGGAATCCTAAAGTCTGACTGTGGCACAGGCACTTCCAGGGATTAAAACTCTTTACAATATTTGCAGTCTGCTGTGTGGCTTACAAAAAACCCACAATACTTGCCAGTTCACTCAACAACTGAATGTCCTTCGGGGTTTTTTAAAGTCATTTCACAACCCAGAAGGGAAGTGAAAGGAAGTTTCTTGTTGATAACACGTGGCAAGCAGCAAAGGGAACCAAACAGGCCAGAGCAAGGGGGCTACAGCAATTTAAAAACAGAATAAGTTTGCACTGAAACTTCACAGAAATGTGAAGAACTGTCAGAATTATAAATAGGAGGTTGCTTGGTATGGGGAGTCCAAATTGCTGCTCTGCTGCTTTTCAGTCACTTCATATTTGGGTCCTCCTGAAGCCAGAATAAAAGCAGAACACAGTTCAGTGCCATGCTGCTTTTGTTTTCATAAAATGCCATCCTCCACAGGCCAGTTTAGGAGAATATTAGATTTGTAATCCCGAGATTTCAGCCCCAGTAATCCTGCTGCCAATCACAACTACCTGATTCGTAAACGTTTTAATTGCTGCATTAGAACAAGTGTGGATTTAATCTGCAATTATTTTTCTTAAGTTAGCTCATGAACACAGAACTGAACTAAGGGAAGGGTTACGAGTGCTGCCGTGTTTTAAAAGCATCATAGCTGCAGGAAATTAAAATAATATGGGCTGAACAAATGAACGAACCTTGAAATTTAGATTGGTTCTCAAAATTACCACAGAAACCCCAAAAATAAGGTCATTTCAATTAACGGAGGAAAAAGCAAAAAATAAATAGACCCTGTATAGGTTTTATAGTCTCTTCAGAAAATGAAAGACTACAGAAGAAGCGCAAGAATTAGAAATAAAACACCAACGCATGAAAACTTGTTTTCGCTATGAATATACTTAATAACCCCTAAAAAAAATCGCAATAAAAATACGGGCAGGGTTGTTTATTCGCTTCGAGCGCGGACTCCAAAGAACGTGGCCAGCGCAAACCCGGGCTGCCCCTCAGGGCCGCTCGGGCCCTTCTCGNGGCGGGGCGCGAGGATGTGGGCGGGGTCAGGCGCTGAGGGGGTTTTTGCCTGCCGCCTGCTGATTGGTGGAAGGTCAGCCCGCGCTCGGGAGCCGGGCCAATGAGAGAGCGCGGCTGCTCCGGCGCGCGCGGGGGGGTGAGTCGAGCTCTCGCGAGGTGTTGGCCGCTGCCGCTAGTGCTGAGGACGGCATCTCGCGAGATCTCGGGTGCCCTCAGAGCCGCAGCTCCCTCAGGGACGGCGGCGGGGCCGGGCTGTGAGGGCGCAGCTCCCGCAGCCCTCGCCAGCGACCCCTCGGCAACGGCCCCTCGGCTCCTTCCCGGCATAACAGGGAGGCAGGAGTCTCCAGAGGTCACAGAATCCCAGAGGAGTTCGGGTTGGAAGTGGCCTCTGGAAATTACCCAGTCCAACCCCTTGCCCAGGCAGGGTCGCCTGGAGCAGGTGGCACAGGAACGCGTCCAGGTGGGTTTGGGATGTCCCCACACAGGGAGACGCCAGCCCTCCCTGGGCAGCTGTTCCAGGGCTCTGCCACCCTCATGGAAGGAAGTTCCTCCTCGCGTTGAGGTGGGATTCGTTGTGGTTTAGTTTATGGTCATTCCTCCTCGTCCTGTCCCTGAACAGAGTCTGGCATCATCCTCTGCCACCCCTTGGGGACATTTTATGGATTGATGGGATCCCCTCTCAGCCTTCCCTCCTCCGGACTGAGCAGGCCCAGCTCCCCCAGTCTCCCCTCATGAGGGCGATCCCCAGAACCCAAATCCCCTCTGTGACCTCTCCCGGGCCCCTTCCAGCAGCTCTTTGCCTTTCTTGCCCTGAGGACAAGTGATGAGCTCCCCACGCCATGCCCCTCAGGACGAACTGGTGTCACTGGTGTAGGTCACTGATCTGCGTGGTTCCTTCTGGGTTGCATTACAGACGTGGTTTTGGGAAAGAAATCGGTTCTGAAACTCAGGAATAAAACCCAAGGGAAAAGACCATATTCGATCTGCTTAGATTTGTAAAGATCTGAGTTTTGCACGGCTAGACTTGGGACAGTGCTCGACTCGGCTGCTTAACAGCCCTGGCACCGTGGATGAGGGAATTTTGTAAAGTTGACAGAGCTGGAATTTGCTTTATGTTTTTGCTGGGAAACACGGGTAAGAGCCTGTGGGAAGGCAGGAGGACACTAGGTGGAGCTCCGTGCTCTCTGCTGGGATGAAAATAAGTGCGGAAAGCTGAGTTTTGGGTTCAGCACTTACCCAGCAGCAAAAAATGAAACATTTTACCAGACTATCTGGATCAATGAAATTCCAGCTGGAGGATCCGACCCGCTGATGATCCTGTAGAATTCTTAGGAGGAAAAAACCAACCATTGATTGTTGGAAGAGAGGGCCAGCTAAAGGGGAGCATTCCCAAAATCTGTGTTTGGAAGTGAGACCTGGGGGTCAAATTGGAGCAGGCTGGATCAGCCCTGAGGCTGTTAACAGGGAGAGTGTGGGATTGTTCCTGGAAAGCCCAAATCCACAGCAAATGGCACAGAACAGCGATTTTTGTTTCTTGAGGTGGTGGTTTTGCTGCCAGCAGGGGTTGGGGGGCCTCCCAGGAGGTGCCAATGTGAGGCAAATTTTACTGGTATTGGAATTTTTCAGCTGGAGCAGTGCTGGTGTGGTCACAGCAGCCAATTCTGCTGCCAATAATAGTAATTCTGTGAAACTGGAACTGCTTGCAGTAGTTCTGCTTATTCAGCTTATGAACTTTGTTGGCATGAAATGAAGCAAATTGAAAGTAAACAAAATTTTCTAGAAGTAGGTCTAGGGATGTTAAAAACAACAAAAGTGAGGTGGGCTTATCTTTCCTAAAAATCTTGATTTTGATACTGTGGAACTGCTCAGAGAACACCCAGAGATAGAAACAGAAAATCAGCTCCTTTATATTTTTTGGAAAAAATGAGTTGTGCATTTGCTGTTCCTTCTGAATTATTAAATCAATCCTCCCTGCCACAAAAAAAAAATAAGGTAGAGAACCAGCACAAGAGAAATATTTGCAAGGAGATTCAGAAAGTTCACAAACAGCTGTCTCAATATTTGGTTTGGAATCCAAACCGTGCTCCAGTTTCAGCCAGAAAAGAATATTTCAAAGTGATTGAATTTAGTTTGTGCACAATAAAAATTAGCAGTTAGTTAAACTGACCTGCTCAAGAGATCCAAGCTTATTGGAAAAAAAAATGAAATCAGAAATCTCAGACAATCTGCCAGTCAGTGTCTGACAAT
The DNA here is from genome assembly GCA_013400255.1 of Sitta europaea. Taxonomy (NCBI): domain Eukaryota; kingdom Metazoa; phylum Chordata; class Aves; order Passeriformes; family Sittidae; genus Sitta; species Sitta europaea. Next base: position 6,481 of record VXBS01008478.1, on the reverse strand, counting down.
GCTGCTCTGTGTTCCCAGCCCGTGGGCTGTGAGTGACCCTGGGAATTCCTTTGTGCCACTGCTGCACACCCACAGCCCTCACACTCACAAAACAACCTCGCTTTGGGTTGGTTTCCAGAAGAAAAAATTGTTAAAAATAGTTGGGCTGCACCAGAGAATAAAGCCTTGCAGGGTGAGTGCCACACTGGGGCTGCACAGAGCCTCCCTTGCTTTATCCAAGCTGATTTTTCCTGTTTCCATGCTTAATTTTTTCAGTTAGAGAACTCAGATTTTGTGTAGAACAAAGCATTCTAACCCAGCTCCAGCCATGAACCTGGATTGAGAGTGAAACCCCTCAGACACCTTTGGAAATGGAGAGTTAAAGAGTTTATAGAAATAGCTTAAAAATACTTGAAAATAAGAAGTAACTTTTTTTTCCTCAACCCATACATATGCAGCATTAGAAACATGAAATATGAATAAAGATAAATACAATTTTGATACCTTCTGTCCTACCCATCAGGTATAAAATAAACCACAAACCTCTTCCATGTAAGAACTCAGGTCCCACCTGAGTTTGGGGCACATCCAGATTTTCCTCCTGCTTATCAGCAGAGCAGAGAGGGTTCAAAGTCTCTGAGCAGCAAAAGCTCCACAAAACCTGGGCATCTTCTCTTCTTGGTTTACCCAGAGCCAGCTGCCATCCTGATGATTCCCAGACCTCCCCCTGTTATTCCAGTCCTAGGAAAAGTGTCCAGACCTCTGGGTTTCCCTCACAAAGAAAGAAACCAGGATTTCTATCCATTTACAGAGACAACAGCAGCTCGCTGTCCCCAGTGCAGCTCTGCTGAGGAGTCCCAGGTGCGTGGGGTAACAATTCCATCTCTTCTCTGGCAGGAGGAGCATTCCCAGTTACCTGCTCTGCAGGTGGATGTCCACAGGGATGAAGGTCACCGAGGGCTGCTGGGCCAGGCTGTGGCTGTTGTGGCCCACAGGAGGTGGCACTGCCAGCTTGGAGGATTTGGGCTCCAGCTCCCGCCGCACTCGCATGCGCCTGCCGAGGTACAAGGGGAACTGGCACCTGGGGTGGTCCCTCCTCACTCAGGGTAACTTCGGGGGGCATTCCCACACAACCCACTCAAACCAAAGCAGGAGTTCATCCCAAAGGTACCAAAAGTCCTCCCAGAGCACAGGAGCTCTGAGAAGTGAGGAATCAAGCTGCCCTTCTGGCAGCCTTGGTGTGCAGTCAGACCTTCCCTGCATCACCAGGAATCCCTAAAAAGAGCTCCCACCGTGCAGCCTCCATCAAGGAGCTCTTTGTGCTTCCTGTGATCCAATCACAGAGCACTGACAGTGACACTCAGTACACTGCAGTCAGCACTTAGTGCTTAGATTCTCCTGGAAATTTTCAGCAGCAAACCCTGAAATGCTCTGTTAGCTGAGAGCAGGGACTTTGACTTGGTGACTGCAGGACTTGGCCACGTACCTGTTGTATGTTTTCAGGATGAGCAGAACCACTGTGAAAATGATAATCACCCCCACCACAATGGCAGCAACTATTGCTCCAGAACCTGGGAGGGAAGCAGGAAGGGAAAAAAGCCATATTTACAAAGTTGTCACTGTAGTGTTTGAAGTTTGATTAAGTTCAAAGTCCACTTAAAACCAAAAAAAAAAAAAAGCCACCACCCCACTCCTTTCCTTACTTTGATAGAGATTTTGTTCTTGAGACTTTGTGGTCACATTCAGTGAGAGGTGAGTGTTATTGGTCAGTGGCGTGGCCGTCGTCATCTTGAGTGGGCTGCAGAGGGGAAAAAGAGGAGTGAATTCCTAAAATATTCCCCCAAATTTCACAGTGCCCAAAGGCTCAGAGCTGAACTGAGCTCGTGTTTTCATTGTGGTGGAAACCTGGCCCTGCTGAAGGAATGGGAATTGGTACAATGGAAATTCTGGTACAATCTGGAGCAATTTGCCTCAAAATATCCCCTGGTCAGTGTTAATAGGATGAAATAAGATATAAACACAATATTGTATTTTAAATGCTTTGAGATTTTAGATTATCACCTCTGGTTGAGATTCAAGTCACCAGGCAAATTGAGTTTGAGGATTCTGCACCCAGAATTCAGCAGTGTCTTGAGGGAAGGGAAAATCTCATCACAGAAAAGTTTAAAAACTCCATTATAAAATAGAATTTAAAGGAGCTTCATTCATCTAACATGGAGAACAAAAAACATTTAACCCCTTCACTTGGAGCTCCAAAAATGTCAACAGCCCCTGAACAGGGATTTTGCAACGTGGCTGTGGCAGGAGGTTGTGAGTTCAGCCCAGTGTCACCTCAGGTCTGTTATTGGAAGTGGATGAACTTCCAAGGGTACAGCTGAAAACATGTCTGTGTTTTGGTGGGTAAAACTGTGGATCTGGAAAGAGCAGCAGGGATGTTTGCTGGTTTTAAAAGGGTTTTCCAAGTGTCCCTGGAAACCCGAGCCATTAAAGGGCTCCTTCAGCCCAGGAGGGGTGTGAGCACCACTTCAAAGAGCCCTCTGGAACCAGCTCAGCTGCCAGCCCAGAGCTGAGACACTCCAACTCCCCCTTGAAAAGTAAATTTTCCTTCAGCACTTGATATGGAGCTGAGTTTCCCACTTCAGATGCTGCCCAGTACAAGCAGGCAGGACTCTGGTGCTCCACTGGGATGTTGTGTGGCATGGTAACTTTAATTTTACACAGCACAAGGTAAACAATAGCCAGAAATAATTCAGTGGAAATCAGTCGATAATAAAAATTAATATCAATTAAAAACCTGCAGAGCAGGTGAGTGAGGAATGAGAGGGATCAGGAAGCAGCAGCAAGGGAAGTGGTTGGTGTCTGACTGGGATGCAGGATCACAACTGCAAGGACCACTCTTCAAGTACTTCAATCCCCTCAAGTTAAAAGTTTGGTTTTCTTCTTTTAATCTAAAAACCAAACTAACTCTGCCCCAAGCCTGTAACTGGGTCATTCCGTGAGTGAATGATTCCTTTGTTTAGCCAAGGCCAAGTTAATTCAGCAGCATGAGCATCAGCTGAAGTATTTTGTGTTTAGACTCTGCCCAGCCCTATTGTCCAGCACAGGCTTCACACACACCTCAGAGCAACCTGGGAGCACCAGAGCTCAGGGACAGCTGTTCCTGTCTCCCCAGCCATCCTCCCCTGTGGGTGAAGGTTTTAGCAGTGACAGCAGAGGCTCAAGACTCCATAGAAAGCTGAGCAAATGTTCTGGCTGTGGGCACAATTCAGGAAAAGCCACATCTAGCACTCACCTGGTGGCTCCTGACTAGGGCAGTGCAAATGCCAGACCTACAGAAGCCTTTTTTTCCTCCTCTGGCTACCAAAATAAAAACTCCAAATAAATAAGGCTGAATATTTTAATATTAAGCCATGAAATATTCATCCTTCCTACCTTCCCTCTGGGTCAAACCACCTTGGGGATGAGGAGCTGTTTGTGCATGAGTCACCCAGACCCAAAGCACTTTTATTGTCCTAGTGAAGCTGCCTGTTTACAAAAGGGATTAATTTATCCAGCAGGCTGCAGCAATCTGAGGTGCAGTTTAAAAACTGCATCAGGCTGGGGTTTTTCTGCTTTGTGTAGCAAGTCAAGGGCTCCAAGGTCTGTGTCTCCAGCCAGGGTGGAAGGTGCCAGTCCTGCTCTTACCTGGAGTCTCAGCTCCATTCCTGCCCTGTGAATCAGCAGGTTACACCTGACCAAGCCTCTGCTGCAAGAAAGACCCAGCAAAGCCCAGCAAAATCCATGGGAACCCACTGATTTTTCAGCCTGGATCCTACTCTGTTCAGAAAAACGTTTGGAAAATCAGGAGTGCTGGATAAAAGCCATTCAGCAGGGGAGAAGAAGTGGACTTTGGTACAGTAATCACAGGACATTCTTTGTCCATGACACAGGGCTGCACTTCCCCCTGTGCACACACACCTGCCTGAGCTCTCAGAGCCTCTCATTCACCTCACTCTCTCCACACTGCTGGTTATTTTTGCATCCCCACGCTATGGAGCTGGAAATGTTTCCATAAAGTTCAGCTTTGGGCACGTTTCCATTTCAAACACCTTGGCAGATACAGGGGATAGGTTGTTCTGTAAGTGGGAGCAGTGCCCCCTTTTCTAGAGCCTCCCTGCTGCTCCTGCCCTGCTGGGCTGGGCTTGTTTGTGAGCTGGGGATCAGAGCTCACCTGTCAGCAGCACCTGGCAATGACAGCACAGGGGCCACAGGGAACAGAGGGGTTTGTTGGAAGCTTTTTCCAGGATGGCTGGACTTGGAGAGGCAGCTCCCTGCCAGGGAAGGCATGTGCTGGTTAGGAGGACACAGATTCACCTGGGGAAAGGTGGGGTTTGTGTGGAACTGGGTTGTTCCTGCCCTCACCTTCCCAGAACCCCGGGAACCCTGCCAGGGATCGAGGCAAGCTGTGATTTCAGAGAGGAATAAAAACACAGCGTCCTTCAGGGGCACCTGAACGTGCCTGGCTTTACCTTGAGAGGCTCCAAAGAGGGAGGAAGGAGGAAAGAAAAGCCCAGGTTCCAAGTGGCCTGAGGCAAACCCTGTGAGAGCCTGAGTGTCCCCATGGCAGGGCAGCACCTTTACATAAGCATTTGCTCAGGTTCTGGCATGAGCTGCCCAGGTTGAGCTGCTGGTAAAACACACATTAAAAGCAGTTCATTGCCTTGCCAAAGCAGAGACAGTGGCACAAACTGCAGGCAGCACCAATTAAAAACCTCTCAGTAATTCTACCTGCCTGGCTCAGATCAACAGAGGGCCCAAAACCCCTCAGCTCCCTCAGGTGACAAGGGGTGACAACAGGACCCCCAAAAGGAACACCCTCATTTGTAAAGCCATGCCTGGAAATATGAACTTGGTAGACTTTTGTCACTGTCCCTCCCAGGAGAGTGTCTAAACCAGACTGTGAACTGCACAGTGCTCAATTCTAACTTCTATTTTTTGCCTTAAAATTCTGGGCCACACACACTTCTCATCCCCCTCTGTGAATGCAGTTATTCACAGCAATGACAGGAACTCCACCACATTCAGATCCTAAAACCACTCCAGACCCTTCAGGGATATGCAGGATCTGGGGGAAAACAAGCCAGAGGTTTTTTCCCACTGGTTCCAAGCCAGGATCTAAGGCACACTGGGATCAGGAGACTTGCTTAGACACTTGGGAAATATCCAACAGAACCAAGATTTGGACTTCACATGGAAACTCCCCCCAAGCACCAGCACAGTGCTGGAGCTCAGCAGCTCAGGGCTTGCCTATGCCAACTAGTTGAGTGTGTGAGGCACCTTCCCCTCTGCAGAGCCCTGCAGACACCTCACTCTGCCCTCCAGCAGAACCCCCTGGCAAACCCTCAGTGCCCCACTCTGCACCCACAGAGGGGCAATAACTCTGTCAGACCCTGGAGTTACTGGTCTCTGCCTTTGTCTCCTGGTTTGTAATCACTAAATCAACCCCTCCTGCCCACCCAGCACAATGCATCCCATCAGTGAAAGCTGTTTACAAAAAGCTACGCTTCCTTTAGCAAGGACTTCCTGGGGCATTAAATACATTAATCACCAGGAAAAACCAGAAATCACCATTCAAACCTGTCAGCAGCTTCAGCGTGTTCCCAAATAATGCAAGCAGTGTAGTTTTGTTCTGTGCTGGAGACACTCAGTGAACTGTAACACAATGCTCTGAGCTTTCGAGTTCTTTTCCTGTTAAATATTACTCTGCCAGCTCTTTCCAGCACGCTGCTCAGCAGATTGGAAAAAAAAAGTATAAAAAAAAAAAAACAAACCCAAAACCACAAACAAATAACCAGGGACAAACCCATATTTATAGTGCTGGGGTTGAATAAGTCAGGACAAGAGATTCAGCGTCCCCAGTGATGAAAGGACACCGGCGATGGAACGAGCTTTCACCAGCCGGGCAGGCTTCTCTCTGCGGGGAGGGAACCGCGCCACTCCAGTGCCAGTCCTGTCCCTTACGGGCTCCCGGTTAATGGGACAACTGCTCAAGCACCAGTTGAACAGAAAAACGTGCGAGGACATCTGCTCTCTATTTCGTTCAGGTTTAGAGGTACCGATAAAGAGCTCGCGTTTGCCGTGGTACATCCACAGTGCCTCGCACACAAACCAGAGTAACCGCGCTGCAACCGCCGCGTGCGCCGGCGGCGGAAAGGAACGGAGCTTTGGGGGCAAAGGAACGGAGCTTTGGGGGCAAAGGAACGGAGCTTTGGGGGACAAAGGAACGGAGCTTTAGGGGCAGAAAGGAACGGAGCTTTGGGGCAGGAAGGAACGGAGCTTTAGGGGCAGAAAGGAACGGAGCTTTGGGGCAGAAAGGAACAGAGCTTTGGGGCAGAAAGGTTAAAGTTATCCCCATTCAAGAGCGGTTTCTCCCTCCGGCCCTGAGCCGGCGCTACTCACGGAGGATGCTGCGCGCTCGGGGCTCGCCTGCCGCCGCTCCCGCCCCTTGCCCAGCCCGGAGGTG